>CM076576.1:131353624-131561897 GCA_034641835.2 Pinus albicaulis
ATTCTTGTTCCAAGAAAATGAGTTTCCGAGAAATATACTAAGAGGGTAAGATATGAGAACTGCTGCCTCGTGCAAGCAGTGTGGCATTAGGTGTAGAATTTTTTTTTGTTTTCTTGTCCTTCTTTAAAACTAAATATTCTGGATCTGACAGAATAGGGGCTTTTTGCTGAGAGGTATCTGACCTCGTGTTAGGCCTCTTAGGAGCCAGAATTATTAAAATAAAGCACAGCTTAGTATTTCCTCCTCTCTGAGAAACCAGAGGAAATATGAACAAAACCCAGGGAAAACTTCGATTCTTCGCTCCCCGGCAATGACGCCAATTAATGTTGTGCCTTAAGAGAAAATCCCCTAGCTGTGATAAGGAATCAATGCTTAAGACATTTATATGACTATGTCACGAATATATATGTCTCTGTTTTATTAACCCTCAAGTATTTATGATCAAACCCTTAAATATCAAATATGATGAATGCTTCACAATGCTACCATTTGTTGATGTTGAATGAAGTGATTGGAAGAAAATGAAAGAAGAAGCCCAAACTGATATGTTGTTTTATACAGAAAATACCATCTTAAACCCCAGAAAAAATATATGAAAGAAATAGTTAAAACAAAGGATTTCCAATTAAGGTTTTTAACTCTTACATACAAAAGTAAAAAGAGACCTGCTGCTCATAACTTTGTTTTATTCATAGATAGAAAACACAGAATGTAAACTTGAATACATTTCAACATAAACAAAATGCTAGAAACTTGCTTACTCATTCATTAATCTTTAAATCTCTGAGTACACAAATAATTGTCTGAAGGTCCAAAACTTGAAACCTTTCCTTCTCTTGAAAATTACATTAAATACAGTAAAAAGTAGTTTGGAACTGCTGTAAACAATCCTAACTACCAAAACTACTTAAGACTTCGAAGGTTGTCTATTACATGCCTTGAAAATGTCTTATTACAATTACATTGTCTTAAGAAAATAACATAAAATAAATATCCTAATCTATAGGAATTGTTGATGATGTGGCTTCATTTTTTGGGTCAACTGATTTGTTTTCCTTTGATGTTGATCCTTTAGGCAGGTCTATTTTCCAAGCTCTGCACTTTTTCCATATTTCAACCTTCATCCTGGATGAATGTGTCAAATTGTGGTATTCCAATCTGAGTGCAGTAATTCGATCATAGGACGGCCTTTCTGTGAAAAGAGTCTTTACCATCCACAATAGTTGAAAATGCCTCTGCAAGAAGTTAACCATTGTTTCTCCTTTAAGAACCTGGGTGCCTGTGCCTTTTTCTGCCTTTACTTCTTTGCCATCAGTTGATACAGTGCCTACTTTCATGAATGAAAGTAGAGTATCCATTCTCAATTCTTTTATTTGAAATTACACCAAAAGGGTCTTAAGCCCAACTCTCCGCTAGTAGTAGATGCATCTCATCCAACATTCTTGTTACTTCATCAAATGCCTGCCTCATATTGACTATGAAAGGGCCTACAATCATGGGTAATTTATACATGTGTCCTTTTTTCATAGGCACAAAGTGAACCTGATCAACATTTAGGCTTTGTCTAATAAACCACAAAGCAAAAAGCCTCATTGGTACAAATGTTGGTAGTCTATAAGGCTCAACACTTGCTCCATATAGCCTTATTTCATAATATTCCTAAAAAATAAATGAATCTCCGTATTTACAATTGTTTCCTAAATGCAGAAACTCCTAAGCTTTAGGTAAGAAACAGGGAGGAGGAACTCCATTCAATATATTATATGCAACTGGCATGTAATAGTTAGCAAAATCAAACAATCTAGCCTCATTTTTCTCCCTTCTAACTACATCCGTCTAGAATATCACTGATTGCCTTATTTTGTTTGCATCCATAATATTTAGACCTAAATGCATGAATTCTTCTACATTCTGATATAAGAACAAGTATACTATCAATGAAGGAAATTTGAAAGAACCTGTTAATGAAAGGCTCATTAGCTGTGAATTGACTGCTTCCTGCCAATATGATGGAATATCCAACACCATTCCTGGCTTCATCATCATAGTAAACATCCCTAGCACTGATTTTTCCACGGTATTATCATCATTTTTACCCAGAATTTTTGCAATGTTACTTAATATAGGACGAGTCTCTGCATCAAAAACCTCCATAGAAAACTCCTTACAGTTTGGCTGAGAATGCTTCATGTCAAGTTTCAAATAAAACATGAACTGATTAAACTCTTCACCTGCAAGATTATCATAATAATGTACCAGCGAATTGTCAGAAAATTGGATGGATGACTCTGACTCAGGATAGCAAAGGGCTTGGCAGATTAACTAGGTGGACACTTGCAGAACGTTCTCTCCTTGGGAATTCATAACAAAACACTTCCCTAGATACATGACTGACACCAACCAATAGATAAATTCAGGGAAAAGATGGGTCTTGGGAATGCATACAGAAAGAATGTCGGACTTAACCATGGCAGAATAAACAGGGGAAGCAGTATCATTCAAGGTAACTTGTTGATAGAAAGGAAGGTGAATTACAGAACATATGGTATCTTGAATATCCCTCTTAGTATCCATGAGAGGGATATGACTAGCTGAACCTTATAGAGATGACCGTTTAGCCGTGGTTGAAAATTCACGCAAGAATAATTCACAGGATGGTCAAATTTGTGCAGGTGGCGGAAAACTAAAACATGGTGCAGTGCAACAAATTAGAAGTGTTTTGAAAAACAAATGAAAATATTCTTTAAATAGGTAGCACGGATTTTAAATTTAATGCTAACAAGACACGCCAACGAACCGTTGATTCCATCCGACATGGAAGATAGCTGTGAACAACTTAGTGTCTCACATCACTGCGGGGGCTCCCAGGGTACGGAAGAAAACTTTGGCTGCTGCCCCCATAGTCGATCTCCACCGTTCATCTTTGTTTTCTCTGCAGTCAACCCAGTCAATTGCAGAGGCACTCGTCTCGATATCTTGCACGCTGATTATGCCGGCCGGTTGGGCCTTTTGATAAAAAATTTTAACATCAACGCTCTTCGCCCAACAAATCAATCGATTTTTAAGCATCTAATGTGGAACCCACTTACATAAAGTTTAAATGTTTGAAATTTAACTCAGATATAATGAACATAAATATTTTTCATGCTAAAGTATAAGAATTTTGATACTTTAACATATTTTTCAACAATTTCTAATTTTTATATTTGAAAAATATTTGAAAAATAAAAGGATATGCAAATGATCCACAACAAGGCCCATAACCCATAGGACCAAGATCGAGAATCCTTGAAAACGAAATTCAGAAGACCCACAATATTTTTTTTTATTAAGTGGTATCAGAGCAAGAGAAATACTTCATGAATAGTTGTCGAGAGAGTGAGTTGATACAAAAACTTGAGGAGCAAGGAAGCTCAAGAGGTTCTAGTGGAGTTGAACCTGAGATACCAAAATTCCAAGCCATAGGAAGAGAGTTGGTGAGGTGTCTTTGGAGGCTTGTTGTAGCTCATTGGTCGAACAATAATAGAAGGTCATTGATACCTAAAGAGACAATTTGATGCAACAAAGAAGCTTATAACCAGGAGGTCATAATTTTTTTTACCATAGGAGTCTGATGCGGGAGCATCAAATTAACTCTGAGAATTCATGGAACATAAGTTTCTAGAAGCCAGGAACAAGGAAAATGAATTCCAGAAGGACGTAGTTTTCAAAGAGCTTTGTTTGAGTTTTTTAATTAGTTGGCAGGAGAATCAGATCCATGAGGGATATTACGAATGTTGGCATGTTTTTGTTTCCATTGATGTCACGTGTTGAAGTTATGTAATCATGAGTCCCTATGTATCATATTGAGTCTGTTGTATACTTGTTGAGGGTTGTCACGTTGATGTAAATTTTTTCATAGTCTCAAAAGGTATGTGGAAGAGGTGTTATGAGGTAATAAGGCCTCATCTGAAGCTTAGATACATGTGTGTAATAGGTCTAGTTGATGATTTGTGTGGAGTATTGTTGATTCATGTAGCTAGTTTATTGATATCATGATGGGCTTGGAAGGCTGATTTTCATGTTGACATGATCCCCTAAGTCTTTGTTGCAAGATTGAGGGCCATATTTATTATTTTAGCCTATGCTCTTCCTGAGTCATTGGGATGATGGGCTATGGGAGCGACCAAAAATTTTCAATCGTTGGCTTGCTAAGTTGTACGAGCAACATGTCGGATTTGAGTAGACATGTCCATGAAATCGAAAGAATTCATGACATTTTCTCCTAAGTTCTCACTCTCATTTGGAATTAATTTATTTTGGCGAAATATATTGTCGAAATTTTCCATAAAAAGGTCGAGACAAGTTGTGGGGCCTCTAGAAGGTGATCAATGTTGATATTATCAAAAGGCTAGTGGAATGAGTGGCTTGATTTGGTCAAAAATATCAACACAATCAAATTTGAAGCATGTCAACAGTTCTTGCGTGAGCTTCATCACCTGAAGAATTAATTGATCTCAGATATTACAAATATGTGGAGAAAGGTTGCTCATTTGGTTGGTTTTCTAGCAGTGTGAGGGAGTGAGTGTGCAAGTGCACAACCAATGAGTTTTGCAATGAGTTAAAAGCTTCTGCATTGTAGTTTTCTTCAAGAATTATTCATCACCAGTGTTTCAACATTGTTTGCAGAGGTTGAAGATCTGTTTGGAGAGTGTGTGTTGAGAGAATTGTTCTCTCATTTGGAGTGTGAAATTATGGCTACATGAGTGTGCTTTTTTGTTGCCAATTTTGTTTATGCAACAATTTTTTCGGTTCTTAATCATATTTTATTGTAGCATGATTGTTTGTACTTGGACTGGGGGCTTCAATCTAAGTGCATATTGATTTTCTATTGTAAGAGTGGGTGCTCCAAGTTGGTTCTGGCCAACATTTCTCATTTTATTCAAGGGGTGGATGCTCCATTGCTAGTGGTGGCTAGCTAATGTATTGTCAATGAGAATATTTTGAAGCAATATATAATAAATAAGAATCAAAAATAGTTCGGATGATTTTTTCCCTAGATGGTGTTTTCCACTAAAATCCAAGTTTCAACATGAGATGAGTGTTTGTGTTTTTCATGCATGATCTTTGTTATATCTTTCGGAAGTGAATTTTTTAATAATTTTTACTTGCATAAATAAATTTTATATTTCCATAATCGATTCAACCCCACAATTCCCCCTTCTCTCAGAATTAAAAGTGCTTCTCTAAGAAGGAACCAGTTTATTGATTTCGAGTAGCGTAAATAGTGGATCTAGAATAATCCACAAGCTTGTATTTTCACTTTAAATTGTAAAAAATTTATTTGTGTACAATTGGTTTCTTTATGTAACTTGGTGTGTAACATGTAACTTGGTGTGTGAATCATAGTTTTAAGCTGTGGATATAAAAGAAGAATTCTTGAATTTCTATGTTTGTAACTTGAGAGATTTTTTAAAATCATTGTTAGTAAATGATGGTCATCCGCATATGAGTTAATAGTGCTTGATTTAGTTTTAGTTATCTCACACAAAGATAAGTTTAAGGATGTATGTTCTCATTAAAAATTTGGTAGATTAATGGTGTTTATTACTGAATCTCTTATTTAGTTGAAGACTTAATGGTTGTGTCCAATCGAGTTGTGAGTTCAAATTATGCTGAGCTACAGGAATTGAATCTTCTTGTAGTATTTTTAGTATTTGAGTGGGTAGTATGGGGGCCATAACCCATAGGAATAGGATTGAGAATATTTGGAAACAAAATTTGGAATACCTCGATAATTTTTTTTCTATAAACCCTCATCCTAATATGCCTCATATGATTCGATGGCCATTCATGGTGGTGAGAAAACAAGGTGCCCCTAATGGATATTTGTTTGACTCAAAATACTTCAGATGATTGAAGTGAATCATTTTTTCCATTGATGACTATGCCTACAAGGGTCTGGACTTTAGAAAAGATACATACCTTATCTTGCCTCCTGGCAAACAATGGAGTGCCCTTGGTAAGAGTTTTTTTCATTTTGAGATTTTTTTAATGTTTTTTGTGTTTTTTGAGTTATATTTTTTTTGGACTTTTGGTATATATTTGATGTAATATAAAATAGCTTACATCACATACCAAAAAAAAAACTAAAATACATATTTACAAGGTGCAACATGATCTAGTAAGTCACGTAAAGTTATGCCCACTTTCAAGCATACCAAAGGATTCACGTACATGAACTCATGGACTATTAGGGGTACCAAGTGGCACACCATGATGGGGCCATGATATAAAAAATTGAATTGCCTAATTCCTAAATTTTGATGATGCTATGGAAAACCTATAACCATAGTGTTATCATGAATGACCCAAGGACATATAAGGTGAGTGATCTCGTGAGTTAGTGTAGCTCCTTAACAAGGGCTATCAAGACATAAAGGTGGTACAAGACACTTGTTAATGGGAGGATATGATTTGGAAAAATTATTGTAAAGTGAAATATTAGAAACTTCAAACTTGACTCGGTCCAAGGGTGGCACTTCCAAGGATGGCCGATAAAATCCCCCCTGGGTCAATTCAATATTTTGTTTTCCAATCTCTACCTATTCCAAATCATGTAGAATAGAGTTATAAAGAGGCATAATATCCCTTGTATTATCAATAGGATTCATTAAATCCAAGATGACTTTGCCAAGAATATCTATCGTCAAGGGATTCATGTGGAATATGTGAAGTGATGCCATGCGTGGGAAATGTAACTTGATCATATTCCATATTGGGATGGAGTTTCTAACCAATTTCAGGAGGTACTAATGAGACTTCCATAGATGGAATATCTTTGACTAAAGGAGTTACATGATCACCACACTAATATACATCCAAAGGAGAAGAAACCACTGAAGGGTCAGGAGAGCTATTGGGTCCATAGGTGATAGAAGAGATCATATGCATCAGATAATAAAAATAAATAAAAAGGAATGTCGAGCGAGTGTAAAGGAAAGACGCTGATAAGATATGATATTTAAAATAGTGTCACACCAACACTCTTATAATTCATGGTGTTCTCTCCAACGAATGACACAATATTTCTCATAGTGGTAGAGCTGGTAAATATTATGTAGTAATGTAACTAATCTATCATGAAAATATTGAATTCATGGGGAAAGAGAAGCACGCAAAACATAGAATAAATGACATAGGAAATAACATAGAACCAACTATGACCATGGCAAAAATTATATTCTAAAGGAGCATAAACATATGTTTTTCTTCCTCCTAACTTGATTTCAAACAAAGGAAGAAAACTCTAAGGCACAAATTAATGTCCATTTTTTGCCGATGTTACAACACTTTCCAAAATTTTGGCCTACATCCAAATTTCATAGTCTACTTTGAATTTTCATGTTTTCTTTGAAAATATTAAGATTCATTCCATGTGTTTTCTATAACTATTTTGGTCCCATTTGTGAGAAGGTCAAAGTGTCATCTTCTATCATGTTAAATTTCGCACATGGTACACAAGCTAGTTTTGGTGTGTTTTAGGGGATAATTCTTGTGTAAATGATTTTTTCTTAACATGAAAACATCTATCACACTAAATTTCCAAATCGCAAAGTGTATCTTTGGTGTCGCACTTGGTATAGGTTGTAGTGATGTTGTCACATTGAAGAAAATTATGTTTTTCACATGTTCTGATTTTTCCTTGTTGTGTCGTCAAGTAATATAAATGTGTGATCATGTTCAAGTATTGATTTTGTTCAACCTCATCTCATTAATCCAACACTTCGTCAAAAATGGGAAAACTCCCTGATCGGGCCTTGCCCTCATCCAGTCCTCATGGACTATGCACTGCACCATATCAGCCCTCAAGTAGCAACCTTGTCTCTTGGCACGATGAAATGTGTAGTCTCTGCCTCCGAGAATTATACACTATGCAATCTCAGTGTTTAAGCCCAACCCTTGAGCTTTAGAAATACGTAATATTTCCCTCCAACCTAGCCCGAATTTTACATTATGCAGTCTTAGTCCTCAACGTCATCCTTGAGATCATGAACTGCACAATTTCAAAATCATTTGGCCTTATTTTCCTTCCAATACTACGCAGTGGTAAAAATCAATGCTCAAGCCCTCAACCTAGCTTACTAAATCCTTCAACTGTGTAGTTTTCAGGTCCATTCTAGCCTGAATTTCTCATTTCATAGTCTCAAGACTCAGTCCTCACCCTTGAATACCTGAGCTGCACAACTACATAGTCCTTTAGCCACTCTCTCAGCCTACCATTTAGTTTCATCTTAATCAATGGATCATCATGCTGCATCTTAGACTAGAGGTTTTTCCGACTGATGTCGTCTTGTAATGACTGAATTGCAATCATAGGTATTTTATCATGCTATTACAAGATAATTATGAAATAGATGGATAAGGAGGCCATGCTAGAAGACACTTTTGTAGCTACAAGTACAATTTTATCAATCGGGAGGAAGCAAAGGGACATTAGATTGTGACAACAACTCAAGATCTAAATAATAATAAATAATAATAAACAATCCTAATCTCTAAGCCATATGGAAGTGGAAGAAGAGATCATGTTCTATCTTCAACAAGACACAAAACAAGTAGCAACAAAGAATGGATTGACATTGCCATGTTATTGTGTAGTCCATGTCATTAGTGTCATGTCATGTCATGAATCATCATGTGCCACATCATTTATGGATTATGTAAATTCTTATTCGAAAATGTATTGTAAAGTGGAAGTCCAAAGAACATGGATAGAATGTAAAGAGTCATGTAAGAATTGAAAAGTCATAAGGAAGTCAAATAGTCATGAGGGTAGACTAAGAGTCAGAAGGGAGGTTAAGTATCACCCCATTTGTTATATATATGCCCTCATTTACAAGCACGGGACTTTTCACCTTGGCTTATCCCATAATACATCAAAGAGACAAAGTTATTACTCTTGGGGAGAAAGTAGTGGCTCTAACACTCCACTATTGGAGCTAGTGATGTTCGTTGTATTCATGTATCTTAGGATATTTACTTAATATTTGAAGCTTGATTGCCAACAGTATTTTCATGCATGGATTATGAATATTGGTAAGACTATTTTGTAAATGTTTATGATTCATGTTTTCTTTGACCTATACTAAAGCAGTTGAACTATTTTGGTTATTTTAGTGCTTATCATATTGAGAAGGTGTTTTATTGGTTGTAATGATCGTTGTGTATTTGTGGACTATTCTACTAGATGTTAGACGAATCCTTCCCATCTTTGTGCATCTATCCTAGGTTGGTAAAATTACCTCTATCTTAGAGGCTCACTTTCCTCTCCCTCCATAGTAGAAGAAACTTGATACACCTACAACCAAACATTCACTAGGCACTCTTGCTTTCTTTTTCAAAGGCACATATGTGATTCTCTCTCTTGTTGATATTTAAACCCATGGTAAATATTTAAGAAGACGAAATCTGGGTCGTATTTTGGATGGGCCTCCTACACCAAATGGTGTGAGGTCTAATTGGGACCTCATATCGAGGAGACCCCTTTGAATCTTGGCAGATCTAATATTATCAAAATTTATGGCACTAGAAGGAGGGTAATCCATTGTTATGGTTGATAACTCCACACACCCACATCATTCTTCTTCTAGACAAGAAAGCAACATTCTCAACACCTCTCCGACTCAGATTCCTAAAATAGGTGAATCTTTTTAGCCTGGCCCGGAACCAACCTGTGAAGTTACTTACGAGCATATCTCGGCGATTCAACCTATAACCTATTAGTTTGTGAAGGCTATCGGACTAATTCCTAGAGCACAAAATATTCCTCATTTTCCGAAGAGAAAAGAAACAACTCATACTAGAATAGTGGTATCTAAAGTGGAAGATTTGGTTTTTTTCACTATAGAAGAGTTAGCAGAATCCATAGAAGACACAAAACATCCATATTAGCTTCCACCTTTCAACCAAACTTCCACCTTTCAACGAAGGGTAAGAGGATAATTTTGTGTTGGGAAAAATACCGAGAGGGGGGTATGTCACTTATTATCGCATAATCAAATCATACTACTTTTTCCTTTCTAAAACCCATACGCTACTTTACTGAAGGAAACTAGCGTATATACGCGGATATCCTTTACAGAACTCGCGTATGTCCAGAGATCTAATTATGTGTTTGAACCTTAGCTCAGATCATTGCATTATTCATTCATCAGATATTTCAGAAACATTAAACAGGTGCAGACAGAACAGAATAATAATCACACATATGCAACACATATGAACACCAGGATTTTTAGGTGGAAACTCAATTCGGGAGAAAACCACCACTGCCGTTGTTTCAGCCTTCAAAATTTATTATTAAGAAAACTTCTTACAACATATGTGTCAGGCGTTGCATTTGACTGAAGACGCAGTAATTCCACTCAAGGCCACATTTCACCTTCTCCTGAAGGGAGCTCCAACCCCCGACTGCCATCGCCTCTCCCGGAAGGGAGCCACGACCCTCTGCTCTCGTTACTTCTCTCACCTCTCCCCGGAAGGGAGCTACAACCCCTGATCAAGGCGGCCACAACCCCAAGACCACCTTGGACCACGTTTCATCAATTTTCACACCGGATCCAACAACTTCAATAGAACAACACTTGCAAAGCCACGCCATCATATTTTCAAACCGGACCCTTTCCATACTTTTAAGCACAAACATACATTACCACCGTATACTTATCAATACAGTAATCGATAAATAGAAAAACACAACAGTATCGATCAGATATTTCTATACTCCCTTGCTTCGAAGAAACCCTAGTTTGCATACGTGCTTTCCTTTCTCTGATGTCGCGTATATACGCGTCTCATTCAATAATACCCCATCGTATATTCGTTGTATAGTTTATTTACAAGATATGTGCTTTCTTCTTCGCTCAAGTCACAGATACATGGTATTTCCTCCGCGCGATTTTTTCCCCTAGCGTATAGATCTTCAACTATCATAGAGCAGCATACTTCTTCAGATCAGACATTCAGTTCAGATTTAACCCTTTACTTCAGACAGATGTTTGCCTCATCACAGATCTAATCACTCCATAAACAGATCTAGCAAATACAGATACATTTCAGATCTAGATATCCCGCTTCATCATTTCTTCATAGGTGCATCATAGATTCAGATCTATCATCAAACCTTTACCTTTTCCATACAGATATACTTCACAGAGAAGTATTCATTCAAGCTCAGACATCTTGCACCCACACTCATGATTTGCATAATGAATTTCATCTCTTTATATAGGTTTATCCTTTTTCAATACCATGAGCCCCTTTTTCAATACCATGGGCCAAAAAAATACCATGAGCCCAAAACTACCTGGACGGGGTCAATTAGGCGGATCATTACCCAATACCATGGGTCAATACCATGGTGGTTACCCTTGGTTTTGCACTTTTTGAGCGCTTTTAGCCCATACGCGACTTGGCACGTTCTTTTCCGCGTGCATACGCGACTTCCCCTAGGCCAATCCGCGTATACCAAGAGACATACTCTTTTTCATCATAGAATCTAGCACATGCTGAAATCCTTTCTTCATATCCTTCTGTACTCACTGTAGATACATCAGATTTCCTTCATCAAGAACATATTCTATCAAGCACAACTTCATCAAGTAAGTTGTCATCATCTTTATCAGATGGGTTGCCTTTCAAGAACAACACTCAGCATCAAACATTATATCACATCAGATTTACATCATTTACTAAGTCCATCAAGTCAAGCATAACTTCATCAGGTGGATTGCCATCAAGGACAACACATGTCAACAGTCGCATGTCTTCATCTTCATTCGGTGGGTTGCCATCAAGGACAACACTCTGCATCATATTTCCAACAATCTCCCCCTTTGGACTTGATGGCAACCACGATGGTGTTTGGTTACCATAGCAGATAGATACCATGTCACTCTCCGAAATGTCACTCTCCCAAATATTTGGCATATCTTCCTCTTCATTCAAACACCATGTCACTCTCCCCCTTTGACATCAAGGGCAAAGGGCGGATCAAAACCAACATACTCTCCCCTTTTCTCCTCATGTGGAAGAAGCGTTCTGCAGATCTGATATATACTGAAGTGACCAAGCTCCCCCTGAGTTCATGCTGAATCTTCAAACATATTTTTCAATGAAGTACATGACTCTATGAACTTCCTATCACCAAAGACTCATACTTACATCAAATATCCATCCAAGTGGATTTACATATGAGACTCAACTACCCAACCAAGTGGGTTTACAAATTTGACTCAGCTACCCAACCAAGTGGGTTTACAAACTTGACAAGTCCTTACATGACTGAATATTACAATTTTACAACATGAGTCTCAACAAGACCTTTTCAACAAATTACAAAGATGACCATTTAAGACCAACACCAGAAAGTCCTCAAGAAGGAGAACATATTTCAGAACCATCATAATGCCAACAATGCATTATACTCAGCAAAGCTAATGCTCCCCCTGAATCTGTGCAGCCAAGTAATCTTTCCAAATGACTAAGGCTCCCCCTTAGTTTGTGCATCCTGAAAACTTCCACCAACAAATCATCAAGGCATCTTCATCAAAACATTAGAAACAGAATTATGAGAACTGGAACACCACCAGAGATACCAAACAGTATCAGAGATACCAAACAGCACTGCAGCTGTGCTGAAGAATGCTGAACCAACCAAAAAATTGTCAGCAACCAAACATACGCGGTTTTATGTGCAGGAACTCGCGTACATACGCGACTGTGTTTCAGGAAACCTGCGTATCCCAAGATACCTTCTAAATTTCAGCAGTCGTGATTCTGTGAAACGAAGCGGTCGACTGGCACTACGAGACATTTGAATGCTTCCCTGGACTACAGATAGTTAGAACAATGTAGTTGTGTCTTCGAGCATCATCCAACGGTTGTAGCATAAGCACATTAGTAACCAAGCCTTCAGATCCTTTGCAGCATCAATACACTCTTTCCAAGAGAGATTATCATATCAGAACAACATTTTCACGTAGGTGTCAAGCAATCATCTATGTGGTCCAACATCACCATGATCTTCAAGATTTAACATGAAGTAACATAAGTAGGCAAAATATCTCTCAACCATAGTAACACACTCTGCATAATTTATTTCTGAATCAAATGACATCCAACTCATCCATCTGTGAGTACAAAAGATACTTATCAGCAACCAGGGCTCAAAAACTCATCATAATAAACCATGTACCAAGTTATCATCATTTGAGCATGAGTATCACAAAAACCAAAGAATAAGCAATCATAAGTATGCAACCTGCTGCTCCCCCTGAACCAATGCTCTTCCTTAACTTGTGCAATCTGAAACACCTTCAACAGCAAGTCATCAGCAACAATCTCTGCATGATCTGTCCTCATCTCTGAATTCAGCAACGAATACTCTTCAACAAACAGAACTCATCCATAATCTTCAACATAAGACATCAAGTATCATATCATCATCATGAATATAACCAGAATGATGCTAACAGTGCAATCATCAGCAGTCAGACTGATGCTCCCCCTGGACCTCTGCTCCAGATCTTCAGCTATCAGATAAAATTTATTATCCTCAATGCATACGCGGCTGTGTCTGTTGTAACTCGCGTGTATACGCGACTTTGTTTCATAGAACCCGCGTATGGAAAGTGAAATATAGAAAATTTCACACCTTCATCTCCTTCTGCAATTTTACCTTCTGTTCCTATCTTTTCTTCACACCAGATGCACTGTCAAAAATACATATAACCAGAATAATCAAATCAAACATGAGAGACATCATACATTGCTCCCCCTGTGACGATACATTACTAAATCTGATAATGTATCCCACATCATTCCTGCAGTCAATCAGAGAAGTAAGCTTCAGAAGCGGATGACTGCAATAGGATCAGAATTCCCTACGTTTCTGATCGGTCCTCCATCCTTTTCCAGATTTGTTTGAACTTTCTATTTGTGTGCTGAAAATTGTCCACTTTCTCAGATCTATTCAACCTACATTCCTTTTCTACATGTCCATACTTGTTACAAGAATAACATCTCATGTGTCCAGAGAAATAAGCATAAGAATCATAATGAGTATTTCTAATCTTTCTCCTTTTGCACTCAACTGCTTTATGTCCATACATGTTACATGAGAAACAATATCCCCTGAAGTAACTAGAGTACCTTTCTGAGTAGAACCTGTTTGTTTGTGGCTGAAATGATCTGCTCCTGCAATTTGCTGCAACATGCCCATAATTATGACATTTAAAACATTCAACGTTCTTGAATGAATTTCTTTGAGAATTCATGATTGTTGATCGATCTTTTATTTCTTTCAACACTTCAGGTTTTGCATTGACATCCTCTGAATTTTTAGCACTTCCTTGTGAGCTAGATTCACCTTTAACAGTTTCATGGAAACCAAGACCAAGTTTGATAGCAGGAGACCTTTGATTACTCAGAATATTGTCCAAAGTGTTAGTACTATCTTGAAACCTCAAAAGTTTAACCTTTTATTCTAATTTACCTTTGAGAATGTTTACCTCAACCTCCAAGGCTTGACATTGCTTTGTCATGCTTTCTTCTTTCCTTCTTCCATCTTCTACTTGATCCTTCAGATTTAGAATCTCTTCTTTCAGCCAATTTTCGTTTTCTTCACATGTTTGTTCCAGCTCTTCATTCTTCTTATTTGATTTTTTCAGATCTTCTTTGAGAGAGATGATTTCTGCTTCAAGGCCTTCCTTTTCAAATGTTTGTAGAGGTTCCTCAATCTTCTTACTTGATGCTTCAAGATCTGTTTGTAGAGATATGACTGCAGCTTCAAGTCCTTCATTCTTCTTGTTTGATTTTTCGAGATCTGCATTTAGATCGTTGATTTCTGCTTCTAGTTCTTTAATTCGATTGGATGCATAAGTATGAAACCTTTGATACTTTTCCACCTGTCCATTTAGCATTTCTATTTGATCTTTAATTTGAGAGATCATCTCATTGTAGATAGCTTCGCTTTTATTAAATGATCTTTGTTGATCTTCAATTTTCTTGATAGCTTCCTTTAGATCCAAAACTTTACTTTTACTATCTTCACTATTGCATGCACAGGAAAGTGCATCACAAGAACAACAATCAATACTTGTTTCATCTTCTTCATTTTCTGCTGCACATGTTTTCTGAGATATCTCTTTTTTAGTAGCCTTCTTCTTTTGCTTCTTAGCCATGAGCACTTTCAGATCTTGGTCAGAATCTTCTTCATCTTCACTGGACACTTCATCATCATCTTCTTTTGCATAATAACTCTTTCTCTTTTCAAATTGATTCCCTTTACCATGCTTTTCTCTATAAGGACATTTAGCAGCATAATGACCAACTTTTCCACACTCAAAACATTTGAAGGGAAGCTTACCTTTGAATCTTCCAGTACCTAGTTGGAGCTTTCTCACGAAATTCGCTTCTTCTTCATCGGATATATAGCTGGATTCTTTGACAACTTCCTTTTCCTTTTCTTTTGTAGATGCCTTAAAAGCAGCTTCTCTTATTTGAGAAGGACCTCCTTGTCTCATTTCAAAAGCAGTCAGAGTACCATGTAATTGAACAACAGAAAGAGTTTGCAGATCTTGCCTTTCTTCAATAACAGAAACTTTAGAGTCAAATTTTGAAGTCAATGATCTTAGACCTTTTCCACAGGAGTAGTATAGGTTGTAGTTTCACCCCAAGTTCTCTGTTGATTTACAATATCATCTAGAGTGAAGAAAAAAATGGCAACACTCTCATCACTATGCATCTTCAAATTTTCATATTCCAATTCTAAGAGTTTGGAGTTTGCACTTTTTACCTTTGTATCATATAATAGAATTATTTGAGCCCATATATCTTTCTGTAGAATATGTTGCATCGCTAGCAAGTCCACGATTCACATGCTTCCCAATAAGACATTCAACTGCTTTGGCATTGATTCCCATACTTCTTTCTTTAATTTGCATAGAGTAGAATATGTCAGATATTGATAACCTTCTTCCACGATTGCCCATACATCTGCACCAAGACTTTGCGGATATGCTTTTGTACGTACCTTCCAGAATATCAGATTGCTTCCATTGAATAGAGGTGGCTTTATAGACATTACTCCTTCTTGACTTCCCATTGCGACGGATCTCCTTTAAGCGATCAAGCTTCTGCACAAGGACCTGCTCTGATACCAATTATTGGGAAAAATACTGAGAGGGGGGGGTGAATCAGTATTTACTGCATAATCAAATCTATTTACTTTTTCATTCCTTAAAACCCATACGCTACTTTCCTTCAGTAAACTAGCGTATATACGCGGATCCCCTTTATGAAACTAGCGTATACACAGAGATCTAGATATGTCTTTAAATCTTCACTTAAACCATTCCATCATTTATTCATCAGATATTCAATAAGTAGTAAACATGTGCAGTAAGAACAGAATAAACGATCACACAAAGCATCACACATGAACACCAGGATTTTTAGGTGGAAACCCAAATCGGGAGAAAACCACCGCTGCAGTTGCTCAGCCTTCAATATTTTATTATAGAAAAAACATCTTACAACATATGTGCTGGCGCAGACTTGACCAGCACGCAGGCACCCACCTGCGCTCGTTTACCAGCCTCTCCTGGAAGGGAGCTCCAACCCCCTGACTCGTTTACCAGCCTCTCCTGGAAGGGAGCTACAACCCCCCGATCTCGTTTACCAGCCTCACCTGGAAGGGAGCTACGACCCCCGATCTCGTTTACCAGCCTCACCTGGAAGGGAGCTACGACCCCCTGACTGAAGGCTACAACCCTCAGCACCACCTTGGACCACGTTTCATCAATTTTCACACTGGATCCAACAACTTCAATAGAACAACACTTGCAGGCCACATTTCATCATATTTTCATATTGGAAAACCCATACACTACTTTCCTTCAGTAAACTAGCGTATATACGCGGATCCCCTTTATGAAACTAGCGTATACACAGAGATCTAGATCTGTCATTAAATATTCACTTATATTATTCCATCATTCATTCATCAGATGTTCAATAAACAGTAAACATGTGCAGTAAGAACAGAATAAACCATCACACAAAGCATCACACATGAACACCAGGATTTTTAGGTGGAAACCCAAGTCGGGAGAAAACCACCGCTGCAGTTGCTCACCCTTCAATATTTTATTATAGAGAAAACATCTTACAACATATGTGCTGGTGCAGACTCTACCAGCACGCAGGCACCCACCTGCGCTCGTTTACCAGCCTCTCCTGGAAGGGAGCTCCAACCCCCTGACTCGTTTACCAGCCTCTCCTGGAAGGGAGCTACGACCCCCCGATCTCGTTTACCAGCCTCACCTGGAAGGGAGCTACAACCCCCGATCTCGTTTACCAGCCTCACCTGGAAGGGAGCTACAACCCCCTGACTGAAGGCTACAACCCTCAGCACCACCTTGGACCACGTTTCATCAATTTTCACACTGGATCCAACAACTTCAATAGAACAACACTTGCAGGCCACATTTCATCATATTTCCAAACTGGACCCTTTCCATTCTTTTAAGCACAAACATACATCACCAACATATACTTATCAACACAGATCAGATAGCAGAAACACAGCAGAACAGATCAGATATTTCATACCCTTTGCTTCAGCAAACCCTAGTTTGCATATGCGCTTTCCTTTCTCTGATGTCGCATATATACGCGCTTCCTTCCATATAAATCGGCGTATACTTTAGTACAAATTACAAAGCTAATTTTATTGCGCATACGCGCTTTCTCTTCAGCGAAGCCGCGTATATACGCGCTTCCTCTTCGGCGAAGTAGCGTATAGATCTTCAACCATCATGGAGTAGCATACTTCTTCAGATCAGACATTCAGTTCAGATTTACCCTTTTACTTCAGACATATGATCGCCTCATTTCAGATCTAAGCCTTTCATAAACAGATCTAGCAAATACAAGTACATTTCAGATCTAGAAATCTCGCTTCATCATTTCTTCATAAGTGCATCATAGATTCAGATCTATCATCAAACCTTTACCCTTTCCATACAGATATACTTCATAGAGAAGTATTCATTGAAGCTCAGACATCTTGCTCCTTCACTCATGATTTGCACAATGAATTTCTTCTCCTTATATAGGTTTATCCTTTTTCAATACCATGAGCCAAAACAATACCATGAGCCTTCAATACCACGGGCCCCTTTTTCAATACCATGAGCCAAACCAATACCATGAGCCTTCAATACCACGGGCCCCTGGATTTTCACTTTTTGAGCGCTTTAGCCCATACGCGACTTGGAACGTTCTTTTCTGCATGCATACGCGACTTGCCTTAGACATATCCGCGTATTCCTAGAGACATACTCTTTTCATCAAGATTTAGCACATGCTGACTTCTTTTCTTCACTGCCTTCTGTACACACTGCAGATACATCAGATTTACTTCATCAAGAACATATTCTATCAAGCACAACTTCATCAAGTAAGTTGCCATCTTCTTCATCAAGTGGGTTGCCATTCAATGAAAACACTTAGCATCATGTTGCTAACTAACATCATTTCACATCAGATTTACATCATTTACCAAGTCCATCAAGTCAAGCATAACTTCATCAGGTGGATTGCCATCAAGGACAACACATGTCAACAGTCGCATGTCTTCATCTTCATTTAGTGGGTTGCCATCAAGGACAACACTCTACATCATATTTCCAACAAAGGGATCAACACCTGAAAGATAAAAACATAAAAAAAATCAGAAAAGAAACAACACTTTATTAAGTTACAACAACTATGATGTTATTTCCTAAGGGAATATCAATCTGTTAATGGAAAAAAAAAATGATCTTTTTGAAAAATGTTTTGGCAACATTGGAATAAATCTTCAAATGGAAACCAATTCTTTATTTCTTCTTGTTATGAATCTGTTATATATTGAACTAGATAAAATTCCCTTGTTTCAGTAAAATTTCTTTCAAGAATCACTCGTCCATAAATTGACCTTCTTTGTTCTACTAATAACTATAAAAAACGAGTGTCTACCTACAATAAAACATTAAATCATGGAGAAAGAGAGGTGTACAGGCTCCCCTAATCCAAGAATTATGCAAAAAACTAACAAGTAGTTACTCTGTAGAACAAATCCACGGACAAAGTAAAATTAATTTATTACCTGCGGGAGAGCAGTGGCCAATCATGCTAACCAACAGTGTTTCAATTATAAATTCTTTGTTTTTTTTCCGATTTGAGTGATTCCAAAGCCAAATGAGAACTAATTCAAAGTTTTATCTCCAATAGAAACAATTTTTAAAAATTCAATGCTATGATATGTCAAATGTTCCTAGAACAACCTGCATAATAGAATCATTTTGGATTTGCCAGCTCAGACCAACAGTTGATATTTCAAGCATAAATTTTTCATTTGATGGTGGATTGAACTGATTCAAATTGGAAATGAAAGTAGATTCATTTGTGTATCTCCAATAGAAACAGGTTTTTAAGAGAAGAAGAATTGATGGGCCAAATACACTAGTGAACAACCGAGAAAACAAAGTTTCAATAGTGTTGATTTATGATAGGCAGTCAGTATTTTGGTCATAAATTCCTCATATGATATCGAAATCAAGTGATTCAAATTGTGTTGTAAACTAGATTCATAGATGAATCTCCCATAGAAATAGGTTTTAAAAATATTGTTAGAAAATTAAATATTAAGGAGCAATGCAACACATAAAATATACGAAAAATACAAGCACACAAAACACATAAAACCAGAGAGACACAGATATACGTGGTTCACCTAGTTTGGGCTACGTCCACCCCGAACAGCCAGTCCTTCCTTTATATTATCCAACAAAAATTTAAGAGACAAAACCTACAGCAGATCTGCTGTAATATCCTCTGTCCTCTCTCACAGTCTCCCTCTATGTTTCTCGCTATGAGAATACACATACAATACACAGCCACAATACAATACCCTAATAAAAGTGAGGGGTTTCCTTCTAGGGAAAAAAACCCTTAAATAAACATAACTTCTACCATCAGATCATTTGCCTAATGAATGGCCCAGATTGACTAGAAATTACTGTACTTTTACAAGGCAATTTTACATCTTTTTTTTAGCTTCGAGGGCGCTGCCGGGGGGTGCTCCAAAAAGCATTGTCGCCCCCCCTAGACCCCCCACAGTAATGATTAATTTACGGGCAGCGTTGCTGCCCCATTTAAGGTACAGGGGTCCTGTTAGCACCCAATCTGAACCTCAGGCTGAAAAAGGCAAATTAGGGTAACAACTAAACCACGCTCAGCCTTGTAGCTAGCCCTACAAGGACGGGAGAGGGCTCTCTCCGTAGAATAGATATTCAATAACACAATAACGAACTAATTTTAGGCTAGGTATATAAATGGGAAAAGGAGTTTTGATGAATTACTAAAATTTCAGGGATGTATGGGACAAGAGGACAGTATGAACTGAGGAATTAAATCAAGGACACAGAGTATTTCATTGGGCAAGATAGGCAGGAGATTTTAGCAATCAATTTGAAGTAAGATGGAGTGGAAAGACTGTTGAGAAGTTGAAAAGGGCATAATAAATGAATCCTTTTCAAACAGAAGAAAACACTCAGAGTATGAATGATTCCCCAAAGTAGAGCATATAAAATGGATTCTACCTTTCTAACTTGAAAACATTCAATTGGAAATGTTTATGAATGAATGGTGAAACCGTTAACAATGCACATATGAAACACAAAGGAAAGACATATGCTAAAACTCACACCACATGAATCCCACAAATTAGAGCTGCATCACTTTATTAATTCCCTGCCAAACTGTAAAATGGAGCGCAGAGCTCACTGCCACACTATTCCCCTACTTCTGAGTTTTCAGACCTCAGACTTTCAGCCCCTTACAAATGATTAGCATTTACAATAAATAGACAGATTTTGCGGGAATACAAATTGATGGGAAGAGGAGAAATCATAACTGACGATGGAAGACCAAGAGCCAATAATCTCTCCGGTTAGTGAGAATTCGAAACATTGTAACGCAGGTCTCTTTGAATCGTAACCAAAGACAAAATAGGCAATTCGATCCTATTTTCCTGCTGTTGTAGATATCTTTATTTTATTTTAAACTCTCGGCCTTTGACTGTTCCCTTTGCTTTCCATTATTTCTTTATTCTCTAACTTTTAATAGAATGCTAATAAAATGAATTTATGCCTTTCGTGAAGGGAAACATGCATTTTAAATGGGAAAAGAGAAGGGAAATGGGTGGTGATACTATGAAAATCGCAATCGGAATCAGAGGGAGCAGGGAATAACACATTACAAATATTGCGATGCGATGGGGAATGAGGGCAATCGCAATCGCAATCGGGACTTTGGGGCATGCATATTTCAATCAGGAATCGGAATCGGGAGATGGGGGCAGGTGGAGTCATATATATAAAACAGTATGTAATCGCAATCGGAAATCGGAGTCGGGGAGCGGGATGATATATATGAAATAAAACTTCCGATGCGATTGGGGAGAAGAGCCTTTGTATAAATAAATATAACCAAAGTTTCGGATTACAAAGGAAAATTCCCTTTATTATATGAATGGTGGAAGTACTGTATGGTGGGCCCAGGGGGTCAATCACAATCGGAGGTTGTAGCAATCAGAGAGAAGGTGCGATCAGGGGGAGGACTTGCGATCGGGCGATCGGAGCAATCGGAGGGAAGGTGCGATCGGGCGATCAGAGAAATCAAAGGGAAAGTGCGATCGGAGGGATTGTCCGATCAGAGGGAAGGGAGTTAAGTTGCGATTGCGATGGTCAAAATGTTGTGTGATCGATCGCATCGCAAATGTTTGCGATGAATTGATCGGAACTCTTTATATAAATGTTGCGATTGAAAGAGTTTTGCAATTGCGATTTAACAGTGGCGGGGTTTATAACATAGAAATTTTATTTGTTTATTATGAAGTTCTACGGGGTATGGAAAGGGGAAGTGGTTATAATTAAATCGCATATGTATTCAAAATTTTATAATGCGATTTTATAATCGGAAAGGGAAGAAAAGGGGTTTTTAAAGGGAATTGAATCATAAAGTTAAAAGGGAAACATGGGAAATATGGGGGGCTTAGGGAATAAAGGGCTTTTACTTCACTTAAGCATAAAATTCAATCCAGAAGTCAGTTTTGAGAGTGTAGTATACCGTTGGAAATCTCTTTCTGGGCTTTTTCTGATGGATCTACTTTGAAGATGCTCTGGCACTGAACATGCTGTGGAAAACTTCTCTGAAGGCAGGGACATCACTTTGTGGAGATAACAACTTCTGAATTGTGACTGAAAGGCAAAGTATTATGTTTTCACCTCAAAACATGGTTTTTGAGGTGAAATTAAATCAGACTGAATGAATGATATCTCTGACCCTCCTGGTGCTATACTTTTGAGTTTATTGAATTCCTCGTGACCTTGCTGATTTTTATTGACACTTGACTCATTAATTTGACCATTGTGAGACCTTAGAGACTAATGAGACCCATCCTATGACCTACTGATATGATTTTGAGAATGAAAGTGACTAATGACTGAAGACCATAGGGAGGAAAATTAGCAAGTACCTCATGAGGGAAACTGATAAAAATTACTACCATCAATGAATCCATGACCTAGCAGAATGGTGAAATTTATTCGATATGAGACACCTAATATGCAAATGCAAAAGAACATTTTTGATCACAGATGGCAGTACGACTAGACTGACACTAACAGGTCCAATGCTGTGATACAAAGTAAACACGATAATCAGGCTCCACACCCAACAATCTCCCACTTGGGGACTGATTGTAGCAACTCCACCGCTGCTTCATTTGTTGGACAATGACTCCTCTTTGGACCTGGTTGTTCCTCATCTTCATCGTCATCCTTGAAGACCAATTGAAACTGAGAAAATTCTCAGTTTCTCCCTGGTTACAACTTTTGTTAGCATATCTGCAGGATTTTGGCTAGTGTGTATCTTTTCCAGCTTCAACTCTCCATCTTCCAATACTGACCATATGAAATGGTACTGGAGATGTATGTGTTTAGTCCTGGAATGAAATGCTGAGTTCTTTGCAAGATGAATGGCACTTTGGCTATCACTGTATAACGTGCCCATATCATGCTTCTTACCCAATTCATCCATAAACCTTTGTAACCAAATCATTTCTTTACTAGCCTCTGTAGCAGCAACATACTCTGCTTCTGTTGTTGAAAGTGCAACAACACTTTGGATTTTTGAAACCCAACTAATAGTTGTTCCACCTACAGTAAATACATATCATGTAGTGCTCCTCCTATTATCTCTGTCACCTGCCATATCTGCATCAACATATCCCTGTAGAGCAATGTTTGAACCACCAAAGCATAATGCTTGATTTGTGGTACCTCTCAAATATCTGAGAATCCATTTTACTGCCATCCAATGTTCTTTTCATGGATTTTTCATGTACCTGCTTACAACTCCCACTACATGTGCAATATCAGGCCTTGTGCAGACCATTGCATACATTAAGCTTCCAACTGCTGATGCATATGGAACTTTAGACATATATTCCATTTCTTTGTGGGTCTTGGGGCACATCTCCTTACTAAGTTTGAAATGGCTAGCAAAAGGTGTACTAACTGGTTTTGCATTCTGCATATTAAATATTTTCAACACCTTTTCTATGTACTCATTCTAAGACAGTGTTAATTTGCGATTTTTCTTGTCTCTAGTTATTCTCATGCCAAGGATTTGTTTTGCAGCTCCAAAATCCTTCATTGCAAATGAATTTGCCAATTTTCTTTTGAGCACATTTATTTCCTGCATGTTAGACCCTACAACAAGAATGTCATCTACATACAATAACAATATAATATAGCTGCCATCATTTTGCCTTTTTAGATAAATACAATGATCAGAGTGACATCTAGTATAACCTTGTTCAGACATAAACTTGTCAAATTTTAGATACCACTGCCTTGGAGCCTGTTTTAAGCTATAAAAGCTCTTCTTTAACCTGCACACCAATTTTTCTTTCCCTTTGACCTCATATCCTTCTGTTTGTTGCATGTATATCTCTTCCTCCAAATCTCCATGGAGAAATGTTGTCTTTACATCTAACTGTTCAGGATGTAAATCTTCCACTTCTACAAGACTTAAAATAGTTCTGATTGAATTCATATTAACAACATGAGAAAATATTTCATCAAAATCAATACCTTTTTTCTGTGCAAACCCCTTCACCACAAGTCTAGCTTTGTACCTCTGTTTTTCTCCATCTTGTTCCTTCAGCCTATAAACCCATTTATTCTGCAATGTAGTTTTACCTGCAGGAAACCTGACTAAGTCCGAAGTCTGGTTATGCATTAAGGAGTCCATCTCTTCTTCCATGGCTGGCTCCCACTTCTTCCTGCTTTCAACCTGCATTGCTTCTTCATAAAATTTAGGTTCACCAGAATCAGTCAACAATAAATAATATAATGAAGGAGAGTATCGTTCAGGGGGTCTACTTATCCTGGTAGATCTTCTAACACCAGCCTAGATCCATCTAACTCTGGATCTATCATGCGCCGAGAGGGATCAAATATCTCGAGGTGCAAACCTATTTTTTGAGTGCAAAACTTGAGGAAAGGTTTGCACCTCGAGAGATTTGATCCCTCTCGACGCGTAATAGATCCAGAGTTAGATGGATCTAGGCTGGTTCCAGTCGAAGGCATCAACGTCACATTTTTCAGATTATTAAAATTTTTGTATATTTTTGAGATGTAAGATGGATCTAGGCTGGTTTCAGTGGTGTGCTGCCAAGGAAAATCTATCAAAGATATGATTAATTTTATTAGTAATATGTAAATATATCAAATTTTAATATAATCATTTTAAATATGCTAAATATTTCTGAGATTAACTTGGTCATTTTAATTTTAATTTTTCTTAGTTACCTCAGTTCGTTGAGATGATAATTATTTTTAATAACTATAATGATGAAAAATGATGAAATATTTTTTTTAAATGCAAAGTGACAATAATAGTGTTGAAAGATAGAAAATGTGAATAATAAGAACGTACTCATGTTACAATCAATCTCAAACTATTTTCTTCTACTATTCTTATTTCCTCCCCTGTTAGTTTTGTTATCTTTTCATATCGATTATAAGAAAAAGAAAATTTAAATCGTAAACCATTTAAATATTTAGCTCGATCTGTTGTAGTAAACATGATACATTATCTCTCTTTCTCTCCAATATTAATAGCTTAAATTACTATAACACAAAAATCAATCTACATTGTTAATAACTTTTTATGGTTACACTAAAATCAATGCATATTGTTAATCCAATCACTTTAATATTAATGTACCGTCATATATCCAATTACATCAAATCATAAATCAACATATACATTGAAATCAATGCATTTAATGCAAGCAATCAAATAGGATTAGAAATCGCCATCTACACTGAAATCAATGCATTTAGCGCAAACAATCAAATAGTATTAGGAATCATCACCTACACTGAAATCAATGCATCTAGTGCAAGCAATCATATATCATTAGAAATAAATATATACACTAAAATCGATGCATCTAGTGCAAATAATCAAATAGGATTATAAATCACCATCTCCACTTAAATCAATCCATCTAGTGCAAGAAATATTCTTCCCTCTCTCCACCCTCCATCCATATCTATATCCCCATCCATCTTTTTTTTTTTGTCTCTATCTCACCCCCTAAACACACACGTTCTCACACTCGATATATATCGTTCTCTTTGTCGATCACCCTCTCTCCCCATCTCTCTCTTCTTCCCTCTCTTCCCCTTCTCTCCCTCTCCCCTGCTAATATCTCTCTTTCCTCCTTTTGTCCTCTCTCTCTCTCTCTCTCCATCTTCCTTATCACTCACTCACTCTCTCTCTAGAAACCAACATCTATACTGAAATAAATGCATTTAGTGCAAACAATCAAATAGGATTAGAAATCATATACATTGAAATTAATTCATCTAGTGCAAGTAATCAAATATAATTATAAATTGGCATCTAAATTGAAATCAACACATTAAATGCAAGCAATCAAATTGTATTAGAAATCACCACCTACACTAAAATCAATGCATCTAGTGCAAGTAATAAAATATCATTAGAAATAAATATCTACACTAAAATTGATGCATCTAGTGCAAATAATCAAATAGGATTAGAAATCACCATCTCCACTTATATCAATCCATCTAGTACGAGAAATATTCCTCCCTCTCTCCACCCTCCATCCATATCTATATCCCCCTCCATCTATTCTTTTTTGTCTCTCTATCTCACCCCCCTAAACACACACGCTCTCGTACTCCATATATATCAATCTCTTTTTCAATCACCCCCTCTCCCCATCTCTCTCTTCTTCCCTCTCTTCACCTTCCATCTATATCTCTATCTTCCCCTTCTCTCCCTCTCCCCCATTAATATCTCTCTTCCCTCCTTTTGTCCTCTCTCCCTCTCTCTCCATCTTCCTTATCACTCTCTCTCTCTCTCTCTCTCTAGAAACCAACATCTACACTGAAATCAATGCATTTACTCAAATAAATCAAATAGGATTAAAAATCGCCATCTACACTGAAATCAATGCATTTAGTGCAAACAATCAAATAGGATTAGAAATCATCTACATTGAAACCAATTCATCTAGTGCAAGTAATCAAATATAATTATAAATCGACATCTAAATTGAAATCAACAAATTTAGTGCAAGCAATCAAGTTGTATTAGAAATCACCACCTACACTAAAATCAATGCATCTAGTGCAAGTAATCAAATATCATTAGAAATAAATATCTACACTAAAATCGATGCATATAGTGCAAATAATCAAATATGATTATAAATCACCATCTCCACTTATGTCAATCCATCTAGTGTGATAAATATTCTTCCCTCTCTCCACCCTCCATCCATATCTATATCCCCCTCCATCTCTTCTTTTCTGTCTCTCTATCTCACCCCCCTAAACACACACACTCTCACAATCCATATATATCAATCTCTTTGTCAATCCCCTCCTCTCCCCATCTCTCTCTTCTTCCCTCTCTTCACCTTCCATCTATATCTCTATCTTCCCTCTCTCTCCCTCTCTCTCCATCTTCCTTATCACTCACTCACTCTCTCTCTCCACCTTTCTCTCTCTATTTCTTTCTTCTTACCTCTCTCCTCCTCCCCCTCCAAGTCCATCTCTCTTTCCCTCCCTCTCTCCACTCTCTCACGTCCTCTCTCTTCCTTCCTCTCTTTCCATTTCTCTCCCATCTCTCTCTCCCTCTCTCTCTCTCTTCACCCACCAACTATGTTACTATATCCCTCCCTCTCTCCTTATATCTCCTTCTCCCCCCTTATCTCCATCTCTCCTTATTTGTCTCTTTATCTCAGCCCCAAACATACACGCTCTCTCTCTCTGTCTCTCCCTTGTCACTCCTTCTCTCTCTCCACTTCTCACTCTCTATATTTCTTATTTCCTACATCTCTCCCCCTCCAACTCCATCTCTCTTATCTATCCCTCTCTCCTCCTCTCTCTCAAGTCCTCTCTCTCGTCCTTCCTCTCTCTCTCTCTCTCTCCCCTAAATATCTCTCTCTTCCCTTATCTCTCTCTCTCTCTCTCTCTCTCTCTCTCCAATACTCTCTCTTCCCCCATCACTCTCCTCCTCTCTCTCTCCCTTTCTCTCCCACCTCTCTCTCTCTCTTTTACCTCCAATCCTCTCTCTTCCCCCATATCTCTCTCTCTCTCTCTAATCCTCTCTCTTCCCCCATCCCTTTCTTTCTCTCTCTCTTTCTACCCCTCTCTCTCTCTCCAACTACATTACTATATCCCTCCCTCTCTCCTCACTTCTTCTCTCCCCCCTTCTTTCCATACATCTTACTTTGTCTCTTTATCTCACCCCTAAACATACACTCTCTCTCTCCATCTCTCCCTTATCACTCTCTCTCTCTATTTCTTCTTAGTTATGTAAACTAATAAACATAAATATTCGTAAATATAAAGCAGATTAAGGAGTAAATATGAAAAGAGGTTTTATTTACTTACCATACCTCTAGTTTATTTATATTTTTATTTATTTCCCATACCCCTTTTCTTTACTATGGTATTTGGCCCATAGGATTGTTATATAATTATATTTTTATTTATAATCCTATTTGATATATTGTTATTTATTTACCTTACCTCTTTATGCCTCTTTTATATTTATTTATTTACCATACCTCTTTATATCTATTTTATATTTATTTATTTATTTATCATACTTGTTTATACCTCTTTTATATTTATTTATTTACCCATGGTATTTGGCCCATGGTATCAATATTAATTTGTCCTATCGTATTCGTCCCATAGGCTTCATCTAAATAAAACCTCTTTTTAAAGTTTTTTTTTAAAATATAAAAAGGTTTATGGAATAAATATAAAAAGAATTTATTTATTTACCATATCTTTGGAGTAAGTATAAATTCATTTTACAAATATTTAATTAAAAGAAATATTAAAATATTTTGGATTTTGATTGTTTGTGTTGAATTAACTCTTTTCCTTTGATTTAGGAAATGGTATTGACTTTAGTAAAGAGTAAAGATGTTTAAAATTTTACTTAATTTGGAAATTCAATGTGGTAATTTTTTTTGTTAAAGGTAAATTTATGATCCATTCAAATTCACGTATATAATTTACTATCCATTAAAATTATTATATAAGTTACTATCCATTCAAATAATTTATATAAGTTTTATTTTTATTTTTATTTTTAATTTAAAACTTAAGCCAACATTTTGTATGAGGACATGACACTCCTAACATCGGGGTCATATTGGGCCGTAGATGCGCCTCTTGGTGCAACCACTTTCAGGTGTTTGAGGTGCCTGTTGTTGTTGTGGTGGTTGTTGCTACTATGGTTGTTGATTATTATTATTTTCAAGCACCTTTACTTTTTCAGTTATCTCATTAGGAACCGTGTATTCCTTGCTTTCTTTTTCCTGTTTCTTTTCCTGCAACTGATTCTTATACAAGACCCTTTCATTGAATATTACATCTCTGCTCCTAATGATTTTGTGATTTTCATAATCATATAAGCGATATCCAAAATCATTAACACCATATCCAATAAAAGTACATTTCTTTGATTTTTCCTTAAGATTTGTTCTATTTTCTTTATTAATATGGACAAAGGCCTCACAGCCAAAAGGCTTTAAAAAAGAGTAGTTTACCTTTTTACCTGTCCATGCTTCCTCTGGAATACCACCATCCAAGGAACTTGAAGGCCCTCTGTTTATTAGATAAATAGCAGTATCTACAGCATCTGCCCAAAATTGTAAAGGCAATCTTGCATGCAATCTCATGCACCTTGCACGCTCCATGATTGTTCTGTTCATTATTTCTGACACACCATTTTCTTATGGTGTTCTTGGAACTGTCTTCTCTCTACGAATTCCATGCTCTGAACAATACCTATCAAACTCTTTGCTACAATATTCACCTCCATTTTCTGATCTAAGACACTTCAAATTCTTTCCTGTCTCAATCTCAACCAAAGCTTTCCATTTATTGAAAGTATCAAATACATTAGATTTATTCTGAATACAATAAATCCATGTTTTTCTAGTTGCATCATCAATAAAAGTAACATAATAACGAAAGCCACCGAGAGATGATACCTGAGCAGGTCCCCATACATCTGTATGCACAAGCTCCAATTTTTCGCTCTTCTTTTCTTTCCCAACTCTGAGAAATCTGACTCTCTTCTGTTTTCCATAAATGCAATTCTCACAGAAATCCAAATCAACATTCTTCAAACTTGGCAGCAAATTTCTTGAGTGAAGAATTTTCATCCCCTTCTCACTCATGTGTCCGAGCCTATGATGCCATAATGGTGCATCTGCTCCTTTGGAAGTTAAAGCATTAACAGAGTCAGAAATACCATTGCATAAATACAATGTACCAACCTTTTCGCCTTTTGCTATTACCAGGGCTCCTTTGCTTCCAAGTTTTATCTGTGAAAGTTGTCACACAACCTTCACCGCCTAACTGCCCTGTTGAAATCAGATTTTCCTTCAGATCTGGAACATGCCTTACCTCCTTTAGTAGCCATTGGTTTCCATTCTGTTGTTTTACAAGAACTTTACCCATTCCAACAATTTTACAGGGTTTATCATCACCCAAACGAACTTGTCCAAAATCTCCTTGAACATAGTCATGAAAATATTTCTTATCAGGTGTGGCATGGAATGAAGCCCCCGAATCTACAATCCAAGAATCGGTAACATTTTCAAAAGAAAGAATCAAAGCATCTTGTAACACATCACCTGTCACATTTTCTTCATGATTTTTTTCTTGTTTTGCATCTCCTTCTTTTCCCTTCCAAGATCTACAATCTTTCTTTAGGTGTCCTCTCTTTCCGCATTTCCAGCACACTATCCCTAATCTGGACTTGGATCTACTTTTCCTTGATTTACTGCGATAACTTGAGCTCTTTCCTCTTTCCATTCTTCTTCCCCTAGACTTTGCACTCAAAGAATTACCCGATGTCTCACCGAAGCTTTTCCATCGCATTTCATCGCTAAGGATAACACCGACAACATCATCAAAATTTAAAGTACTAGATCTAGAGACAGAGTTACTAATGGCCATTACTAAACCATTCCAACTCTCTGGTAATGAGCACAAGAATAACATAGCTCTAACTTCATCATCAAAGTTTACCCCTATAGAATTTAACTGACTGGTAACTGTATTAAATTCATTTAAATGGTTTGCAATAGATCCACCTTCCGACATCTTCATATTAAATAGTTTTTTCATAAGAAATACATTGTTTGAGGCTGAGGGTTTTTCATATAGTTTCGCCAACATCTGCATAAAACCCTCTGTTGTTGTTTCCTTCGAAATATTGAAGGCGATTGATGCCGCAAGGTACAACCGTACTGTTCGAGTGCCTTTCTATCGAGAATGTTCCATTCCATGTCTGTCATGGTCGCAAACTTCTTTGTTTTTCCGCTCAATGGTAGGTACAGATCTTTTTGATATAGATAATCTTCCATATGCATCTTCCACAGCAAGAATTTTTGGCCGTTAAATTTCTCGACCCTAAACTTACCATCTTACGCTATTGCTCCCACTCGAACCAGGAACCCTTCTTTCCTGCGAGTTTATCAGCCAAATATACCTTCGAATCTGATACCAGTTGTTATAAAATCAAATATTAAGGAGAAATGCAACACATAAAATATGCAAAAAATACAAGCACACAAAACACATAAAACCAGAGAGACACAGATATACGTGGTTCAGCCAGTTTGGGCTACGTCCACCCCAAACAGCCAATCCTTCCTTCCTATTATCTAGCAAAAATTGAAGAGACAAAACCTATAGCAGATCCACTATAATATCCTTTGTTCTCTCTCATAGTCTCCCTCTCTGCTTCTTGCTCCGAGAATATACATACAATACACATCCACAATACAATACCCTCATAAAAGCGAGGGGTTGCCTTCTAGGGCAAAAAATCCTAAACTAAACATAACTTCTATTGTCAGATCATTTGCCTAATGAATGGCCCAGATTGACCAGAAATTACTATACTTTTACAAGGCAATTTTACATCTATTTTTAGCTTCAAGGCCGCTGCCTCCAAAACCACCCCACCAGGGGGGTGCTCCGAAAAGCGCTACCGCCCCCCCTGGACCCCCCACGGCAACGATTAATTTATGGGCGGCATTGCCACCCAATTTAAGGTATAGGGGTCCAATGCCATGATACAAAGTAAACAAGATAATCAGGCTCCACACCCAACAAATATAGTCATTTAGGCCTCCAAAAACTGACTGTCCCAACTTTGTTGTTGAGCTGCCTACTAGACACCCTGTCAATGTTTTGGTTCTAACTTTTTCGTTTCAAATCCAAATGGAGTGATTCAAATTGGGTTGAAAAGTAGACATCAAGGGCTACTTTTGGTCCCCAAAAACATGACTGTCCCAACTCTGTTTTCAGAAATTTGATCAAGCCCGCAAGTCAAAAAAGTGATATTCATAAAAATTTTCCATATTGGTGAAAAAAATGAATATGAGTATTTGTAGTATTTTAATTTTCAATATAATGCATCTAAATACACAAATAAATTAAAATATTTATCACTGATGTTGATTTACAGAGCGTGTTGCAACAAAAACAACTATTTTTACCAAAAAAAAAAAAAAATGTGTTTATTTTATTTTCTACACTAGCCTACTCTGAATTGGAAAATGAATATGATTACGTATAAGAGTATTTCTAGTGGAGCCATTTCAAAAATAAGGCCTCTAGTATGTACATACCCAAATTTGAAAAATGCATGTTAATAAAATTTAGGGTATGAGAAGCCAACTTCCCTTGAAAAGATGGTGCCAAAAATTGTTGAAGCATGGAGTAATGCCGCAAACAAATGGAGTCAAACCAATCTTCAATGTATCCCTTAATTTCTTGATTTCCCATAGTTGTCGTATCATGAAGTTCTTGAGCTTTTAAAATGTTTTTTTGATGCAAACTAGAAGAAACCTCATTTTCTTTCATAACTTCTACAATTTTTGGATTTGATACATTCTGAGTCTTAGTGTAAGTTTTCTCCAATGGTGCATGTGAGATAGAATGGGTGGGATGGGTGGGTGAATTTTTCAGTTCAACACTGTAAGCATGTTGTACTGGTCTATTATGGCGAGGGTGTGGAATGAGTTGAGCAGGAGATTGTGTAGGGAATGAAGCCTCTTGATGATGTAGTTGATTGGGTTGAGTGGATGATTTTGATAGGCAAGCAAGGTGTTGAGGAAGAGCTAGAAGATGTGTTTGTGCTACAAGATGAGGGAGACTAGTCATAAAATCATAATATGAACCACGCCAAACTTGTAGACAAGATTGGTGGTGGTTATATTGAGATTGACATGGCTGCCCTAACATATGAGTATTACATAATGGATTATGCAAGTAAGAGAATGGATAGGAAGTGTTTTGAACCATACCTGTAGGCCACGATTTCCATGGTTTTGACCTTGTTGCAGCTTCCCCATCTCTTTGATATGCTACTTCCAAATTAGATAAGGAAGAGTGAATATCTATGGGATGCTACTTTTGGTAATGAGGGAAAAACACTTCATAAAATTATTGATTTCTCTGAACCTGCAAAACATTCAATTGTGACTTTAGAGAGCTAATAAAATCATATTTAAAATTTTCAAATAAAACATTGATTTCAGCTCTTATGTCTCTTGTTCTTGTAGTAAATTTGGAAAAGAAAGAAGAAACTTCCCTAGAATTCTTACCAGCCTTGGAAATTCCTCTTGAATACCTTATGCACAACTCACAAACATCATCATATGATAACTGAACAACATCACCTTTTCCTATCAGATTTAAGAGTTCTAAAAATTCATCTTTGATTCCTTTAAGGAGTGTTTTTAAGATCTCTTTTTCCAAATGTTTATGCTTTGATTTTTTAAGGTTATATTGAAATCACTCTACATAGTCCTCCAAGCTTTCATCTTCCCCTTGTATCATACTGAAAATATCTTCATTGGATTTGCAATAGTCTTGGTACTTCTTCAAGAATATGTTATTCATGTCCTCTCATGTTTGGATGCAGTTCCCTCCTAGGCTCCTGAACCATTGGAGAGCTACTCCTTTTAGAGTAAAAGGAAACACTTTCAACCTTTAATCATTAGTACAATAATAATATCCTCTACAAAGTATTTCAAACTCAAATAAGAATGTATCTGGATCTTCATTTGTCAAACCATGAAAATTTGGTAGAGACAGTGGGGGAATTATGTGCATTTTTGTCACTCCTCCTAGATCCTTGATAGGGAATTCAAAAGTTGCAATGTGAGACATTTATTACCATAATAGAAGATGTTGTTCATGTGTTTCTTTGAGGATCCTCCTTAAAATGTTCCTGTCAATTGTTTAATGAAATGGGTGGTGCTTACATCACCACTCGAGTGGAATTACAAGATTTTTTTCAAAAATTCTACCTCTAAAATTAAAAAAAAAAATGCAAGCATTCATTCCTACCTTAAGCTTTCACTCAATTCTGCTGTGAAACGGGCCAGTGAACAAGTGTGTTCCTTGCTCGGTGTGCAGGTTCTTACCTTCCTTCTTTAATACCCAATTATTCCCAAGCAGAAAAAAATTAAATATGCATCACTCTTTCTAAGTGGCATACACTCTCCTCGGAAACGGTGCCAAAATGTTGAGGTATAAAAGGTGTCTTTTTAATGCCTATTTATCCTACATTAATTGTCAATCCAGGTACGACTTTTTATTTCAAGAGTTTACTCTGTCTGAGATTGCAATTCAATCTAAGAGTAATGCCTTGTAATATGTAGTACAATGTTCTAAATATAAGAGTAAATGGATGTTTGGAAAATAAATCTAATTACAATAACATGAACTCAAATGCTCTGAAATCTAACTATTCACTCAGCAAACATCAATCGAGGATATAGTAGTAGTAACTCGTTCCTCTAGAAATTGATGCAATTGAAATCAAACTGGAACAAGACAATCAATCTGGGAACATGGAAGCAATAACCAGTATTCTCTACAATTGACAGTCCTGCTTTAAAGCAATCAAAGGGAAATAGAAATTGAACTAAATCATTAATGCTGCTAATGTAAGTAAACTAGGCAAGTTCTCAAAAGCAAAATCAAACTCTTTGCAATTAATCAACTAAAATGAACAGCAATGTAAATGGACAACAAAATATAATTAAAGGAATTGAACAGAAAATCCTATTTAATAAATCTGAACAACAAACTCTAATTAATGGGATCGCATGGAAAATTCTATTGAACAACAATCTGTAATGAATATCAGTCAAACATAATAGCAAATGAATCAAATGCTGAATAATGTAGCTCTGTTAAAGCATAACAAGACAAGTAATTAAGATTCTGGTTAAATTAGAAAGGGACGACAACGCAATTAACCAATGTAACACACCAATATTAAATAAGCAATGAACAATAAACCACCTACTTGCAAACCATAATGAAAATAATTAGAAACTGTCACAAAAATAATGAAAAGATAGAGATACAAACAGTGGATCGATCCACCAGGGTCGGGCCCTCAACCGCCGGTGAAACGCCGCTGTGCTTTACTCCAGAGTTAAGAAATGGAACAGAAACACGTTCTTGTATTAATCAGACATAAATAAAGTTTACAGTAGTTGCTCTTCGATCACGAGAGTTAAGGAATTACAGACTTACAAAACAAATTCCATAATCATAAAATAATTGTCCCAATACATAATACATGCTCTCCTTTTATAATTATAAAGAGGAGAATGTAAATAGTAAATGTGATCCCTCATAAAAATATTGGATTTTTCCTAACAACTTGATTAGCAAGAAAAGATATTTCCATTAATCATTCAACAAGAGCAAGTCGAATTTGGATTTGCAGCTAAGATAATTTGGAGGACAGCCGCAACAGTAAATCTGAGAAAATCATGCTCAAATAACCTTTTGTTTCTCTCAATACAGATTGCATTTGGGCAAACCGTTCTTTGGAATATTTTATTCGGTCTATTCTGGACAAAACCCATGTTCCGGATTTTCCAGAATCTTCTCCATTTTCCCAGAATATCAACCGCAAAATTGTCATTTCTTATTCCAGTGAATTTCTGAGTTGGAATATTGAATGATGTGCTGGAGATCAAATCTGCAATCTAGCAAATATATTGGAGGCTAAAATGGTGAGTGTTGTTACAAAATATATTAATAAACCATCACTGATAAAATTATGCATAATAATCATCAATTTATTAAAAATAAAGGAGAATAAATAATATTTATCCATAAGAGCATAAATAATTATAAAATGGATTTATATGATAAATTATGATAAAATCACATGATAAAGAAAAGTAGAAATGGATGAAATAGGTGTTAAAAAGTGGTCATAGTAGCAGCTCAACACATGACACTAATCATTGGTTGTGGTCATTGAGTTGTCAATAATTAATAGTTTTTTAAGCTCCTAAAATCCATCCAACGTTCACTTGTTGAATACCTTCTCAACCTAAGCATTTATATAAATTATGACCCTCCTATCCTCCTCATGCAAGGATTTCAGTACTTATATCAGGTCACCGTGGAATTTTCGATATAATGTTTTTTCTACGAAGTTTCAAATGTTGAAACTAAAAACCCATTTGGGTGTAATTCTGATGAAGACGTTTCCAAATTTCAAATATTGGTTCACTATAGTTTAAGAGATATGATCTGAGGAATTTAGGGTTTTTGTAGGCTCCTTAATTACATGTCAAAGAGGTGACCTTGGGAAAATTGTCATAACTTTCTCTCTGAGCATTGGATTCAAATTTCGTAAAAAGTGACAGGAATAGGACAAACTGCAGTTTTTTTTGTATCGTTTTTAGGACGTAAGGTTGAAACAGTGATACATGGCACTTCTTACAAGTTCACTCTACTAACCTAATCTATAATCAGGTCATCGTAGGAGATTAGGCATAACTATTTCTTGAAAAATCAAATTTTGATCAGACCTAGGGCGATAGAAAGAGGACTCAGAGGGCTATTACAGGACGAAATTGCATACCTTGAAGATCTGAAATTACACAGATACAACAGATTTAATATCAAGCTTCTAGAAGTAAAGAAAAAATATGCATTCAAGGATCACTATAGTAAGGACAACACATCAACAGTCAAGAGTAAGTCTACTACAACAAGGTATGTATGATTAGTGTTTGAATTTTAATTTGAATATCATCTCTGACATGTGTTTTTGCAGGAAAATGCAAGTTGTTTTGTATGTATGTTTGATTGGGTTTTGTTCATAATTGTTGAACATATTTACATTTGAATTTTGAATATTTCATTGACATATGGTTTGCACGACAATGTAAGTATTTTTTCTGTATATTGTTTTGGGTCTTGCATGTGCAGGAAGGAGGACATAATAGGAATGTTGAAAATTTGGAGGGCTGTGGATTAATACAAATTCTCTCCTTGATAATTACTTGTGAACTTACTTGTGTTAGTTATGTCTTTTCTTATTTAATTTTTCATCAAGTCAATTATCGAAATGCACAAGACATGAATGTTAGGCTCCTAGAGCCAGGGAAAAAACCTCTCCCTCTTGGAAAGGAAAACCCATAAAGAATTCTTCTTATATATCTTCAAATGATAAGTACCATGACCAGACTTAGACCCTTAACCTCCAAGACCTTGATATTCACTTTGTATTCTGCAATCTTCCTTCCTGCACTTTTCCGTACTCAGATGCTATCCTAGTTCACTATTATTTTTGTACTTCTTGATTCCCTTTGTATCTGCAATTATTCTTGAGATTTGATTCACAAAAATTCTATGAGATTAACCATCTCTTTTTGTTTTTACTTAATAGCACTTATGCATCCTAAATGTCTGCACTGTACTCTTGATACAGTTCCGCACTTTATCCAAGAAGTTGTTCACTGAATGTTCATATATATATCTGCACTTATGGACTGTGGTAGATCCACAGACCTTACTGAAGTTTATCCAAACTTATACAAAACTATCCGCAGATTATTTCTATGGTAAATCTTCTTCTTACAAATTGTCCGCAAATGTTTCAAAGGTAGGTGACTATTGTAGGTGTTGTATATATATTTATATATCTGCACTTAAATATATACTTATTTGCATACCCTTTTCCAAAATGTCCGCAAGCTTATTTCAGGCTTATCTATATGAATCTGCGCTTCAATTAACTCAGACAGATCCGTAACCCTATAAACAGGTACCTCCACAATGTTCTTGAGATTTATATCTGCAAATTACAGAGATATATTATATGTTGTTGTTCTTCCTATTCTGCGTAGCTTAGGTGGGTATTTATAGTTGTCGCAGCATGTGATTGAGCCGACCAGTATATAAATAAGTGTGTTTGATATTTAAGCCGACTTGTCCAACTAATGTGAGGCCGACTTCTCCAAGGATTATTCCAACAAGGTGACAACTATTTTACCCTGTATTTTGAGTTTGTCGTCCAATGTTATTGAGAGCTTATTCTACAAGGTCCTAGGGCATATAGCTAGACTAGATTTGACAATTCACTCAAACCTATTGGACATCAAGAAGAAGTACATCTACTTTATTCTCATTAAACCCATGAAGCATATACAACAATAATATATATTATTTTGACTTATCCTTTTTCATAATTACATAATTACATAGTCAACATGAAGATCGACCTAATTACACTTTTCAACACTCCCTCTTAACTAGGGAGGTATTCATACAGGTACATGGTCACTTTCAAACTGAATAATCTCATAAGAAGAATCGGATTGGTAATCGCATTTGTATAGCATCATATCAACCAAAATTTTCCTAGTGCAAGGCCTTGACTGACAACCTCATCTCTCAATGAGACAATGGGCTACAATGTTGGCGAGACACATGAATTATAGCCACCTTCATCATTGTCTCTCCAAGGTACATACTCCACCCGGGTGTTCCCAAAGTATGACCTTCTTTGGACTATTCTTCTCTTGGGTAGCTAGCCCTCAAATAATATCGGTCCCCGACTACTCTTATCTTGAATTCCCTAACACATTCTCAAAGAGTATCAAATGCTAGATGATTACCCAATCCTCCATTATGTCTTCCCAAGTGAAGACCATAATGATGTGTCTATCTCTCCCTCTCAACCAGGGAGGACCTATTCCGCAAGGGAATGTACACATTCCTATACAAGGAATGTAATTAAGCTTATTATTAGGAATTACCAAGTTTCTTCCAAGTAAGAAACTTATCACTGGGCTCCCTTTTAACCAAGGACCTCCAGCAACAATGGTGAGACGCCCAGCTGCTCATGAAGAATTCATGTCCTCGATGTCATGGATTTCGATATTGAGGAATATTCAACTTTTAGCTTCATAGGGCACAGATTATCCTTCACTTCCATCCTGAGTCATGTCAGCTATCAGAGAGTGATTCATAAAACTTCCTTATCTGGTCCACTCTTATGCCATGCTACTTTCCTTTGAATCATCTCCAAGGATCATGCATCCTTTCTCATGATTAGCAGCCCTACAAAAATTCATACATATAAACATATATATATGAATTTTAGAACAAAAGTTACCTTAGTTATGATCTTTCACCATGACATATTCCTGTAGGTATCAACATCCTTCATATAGATTGACATGTCTCCTAATGATATGTTTTTCCAAGGGTATTCTACTTTACCATACTTCTATCAGAGTCTACATATCTTCCCAAGAGATCTCCTAGTCACATCTTCTTGGCCTTCGGATGATAATTGCCTCTTGACATGGTTGTACTTCATGATCTCTTCATCTCTACACGTTCTTCATTCCCAAATTTTCCATTTTCTTGTTTATGTACAAACACCTCATATTCTATGAGGTCATATTATGTTGATTTCATCTATTAGTGCACTGAGAGATCCTTCTTCATAGATCATACTCCTAAATACGGAGGTATATTACCTGCAACCATATGACATGACTTCACAACATCAAATATCAGCATATAGGTCTGCATATCTCATACCTGTTTTCCTTGAGTCATCCTGTAATGGTTTCTCTTGAATGAAGAGCTTCATTCCTTTGAACTGCTTCAAAAATATGTCATCACATCCAAAAATTATATCTCCATGATGACCCTTGATCTGATGATTTCTTTACTTTTAGTAGATAGGTTTTCCAGAAGTTGTTTCACGGAATGCTTCTATTGAGATGCTTCTTAATGTACATTGTTATCATAAAATTTTACAACTAATCATAGATCACTTACAGAGGAAGATGATCTCAATCATAATAGATATCTCTTGCTTCCTCCTTCTTAGATCTTTTAGCATCAGGTTATTCTCTTTCATAAGTGACATGGGCTTCTTCCTTTTTCCTCTTGTCCTTTCTAGATTTAGGAAAATATATTTTATAATGCCCAAGCTCATCACATCCAAAGCATCACATATTGTCCATATTTCTTCTTTTATTCTAAGGGCCAAATTTTTTGAATCTGCCTTTCTTCCTGTATGAGGCTACAAAGGCATGATTCTCTTCACTTGGTCTTGTATCAGCGTTGGCTTTTAGTCTTGTTTCCTCTATTTTTACATAGAGACCATAAATCATTTAATGAAGTGGCTTCTTTCTTCCCATATAGACTAGAAGTGAAGTTTCCCCATCCCTCTGGTAGAGCATTCAACACCACTCTTGTCATCTCTGTGTTAGACATTACTTCTCCTAATTCCTACAGTTGATCTCTTATTTCGTAAATCCTCATAAAGTATGGAGTGATTACTGCTCCCTTGATAATTTCATTTTGTATAGTTCTTGTCTCAGAGATATTGCTTCTCCAGTGGTACTCACAGAGAATAGCTCCACCAATTTATCATATATTTGTTTTTTAGTCTTTAGTTTTGATACATAGGGAATGCGAGAGTCTTTAATGGATTCTATGAGAATCCTTTGGGCTCTAATTTCTCCCTTCATGTACTTGGCATGGGCTGGAGTATCTTCTTTTAGAGGTTGAACAGTAGATCCTTCGATATAGTCCATTACTTTGTCTTCAATTCAATTCAAGTCTGTTCTCTTCTTCCATGCATTGAAGTTTGATGACCCAACCAGCTTGTTCCTTTCTTTACAATAAGGCATTTTGATAGATAGGGTCATGAATACTTACTTGAGTGGATTTTCTTGCAGCTTCCTTGATGATTATTGAGAATGAAGTCAAGGGTTTCCTTTCTTCAATGTTTTTGTACTTGAACTCTTGATTATAGGGACTATTTTCAGAAGTTGATATTTCCTTCAAACAATGTCTTGAGTGAAAATCTTTGATGGCAAAGATTAATTTCCTGAATGAGTTGATCCTTTTGAATGAGGTAGGAGATCTTACATGAAGTAGTTGGATAGTATTCTTTGTAAACTGATTTTTCTTTCCAACCCAAACTTTCATCTTTGCTTCTTTGAGTGTCTTTGTTGACAAGCAACCCTTATGTTTAGCACCTTAGCTCTAATACCATGTTGAGAATTTGGAGGGTTGTGGATTAATAAAAATTATCTCCTTGATAATTACTTGTGAGCTTACTTGTGTTAGTTATGTATTATCTTAGTTAATCTTTCATCAAGTCAATTATCGAAATGCACAAGACACAAATGTTAGGCTCCTAGAGCTAGGGAAAAAACCTCTCTCTCTTGGAGAGGAAAACCCACCAAGAATTCTTCTTATAGATCTTCAAATGATAATTACCATGACAAGACTTAGACCCATAACCTAGATGTGCTTCCAAGACCTTGATCTTCACTTTGTATTCTGCAATCTTCCTTCCTGCACTTGTTCGTACTCAGATGCTACCCTAGTTCATTGTTCTTTCTGTACTTCTTGATTCCCTTTGTATCTGCAATTATTTTTGAGATTTGATTCAAAAATATTTTATGAGATTAACCAACTCTTTTTGTTGTTACTTAACAACACTTATGCATCCTAAATGTCCGAACTGTACTCTTTATACAGGTCCGCACTCTATCCATGCAACTTTTCACTGAATTTTCATATATATATATCCGCACTTATGAACTGTGGTAGATCCACAGACCTTACTGGATTTTATCCGCACTTATACAAAACCATCCACAAATTATTTCTATGGTAAATATTCTTCTTACAAATTGTCCGCAAATGTTTCAGAGGTAGGTGACTACTGTAGGTGGTGTATATATATTTATATATCTGCACTTAAAGATATACTTATCTGCATACCCTTTTCCAAAACCTCTGCAAGCTTATTTCAGGCTTATATGTATGAATCTGCACTTCAATTAACTCAGATAGATTCGTAACCCTAGACACATGTACCTCCGCAATGTTCCTAAGACCTCTGTCCGAAAATTACAAAGATATATTCCGAGATGTTGTTCTTCTTGTTTTGCATAGCATAGGTGGGTATTTATAGTTGTCATAGCATGTGATTGAGTCGACCAGTATATAAATAGGTTTTTTTGATATGTAAGTCGACTTGTCCAACTGATGTGAGGCTGACTTCTCCAAGGAGTATTCTAGCAATGTGACAACTGTTTTTCCCTGTATTTTGAGCTTGTCTTCCAACGTTATTGAGAGCTTATTCTACAAGGTCCTAGGGCATATAGCTAGACTAGATTTGACACTTAACTCAAACCTATTGGACATCAAGAAGAAGTCCATCTACTTTATGCTCATGAAACCCATGAAGCATATACAACAATAATATATATTATTTTGACTTCTCCTTTTTCATAATTACAGAATTACATAGTCAACATGAAGACCGACCTAGTTACACTTTTCAACAAGGACAACTTATAAACATACTATAATGACAATGAAATGCCAAAGTACCATTAATTGAAGCAAGCACAACAATACCTCAGCAGTTATTAGTGTTCAAAGAGGCAGTGTCAAGTCAAGTATCAGGTCGTGTCAAAAGTCAGTATTGAAAAAATCACCATTGTAAAATTGTAAAAGAGTCAATCTGCCTAGAGTTGGAGAGGCATTGTTGGGAGGTATAAGTTCCATTGTTGGATAATGTTATGGTTGGGTTGCAGGTCATAGTATTATTGGGTGATTGGTATAGCTCAAGAAAATCATTGTGAATCATATTGTATCGTGGATCATTGTCCCTGGTATGGGAGTCCACACTCTTGTCTTATTTCTAATCATTATAGGGTGGCAGGGAGGTGCTAGGTTGGTGCATGAAGTTGTATGCAGGTTGGAGCCTATGAACACTTCAAGGTGGTAGGTTAGTCTAGGATGTCGGGGCATCCATTCAGTTGACTACTGAAGAAACCAAGGGGTTGGGGTGTCCTTTCGGTGGGAGTTGGAGAAGAAATCTTTTCTAGAATTCCAGGAAGTTTCACCTTTCATTTTAGTTGGATTTGAATATTAAAGAATTTACTAGAAAGGCATTCGGTGGTTTTTGACCCGGAGGGGGGTTTCCACCTAAAATTCATGTGCCTGTTGAGTTCTATTGTTTACTTTTTTTATTGGATAAACATCAAGAATAATTGAATATTATCTAATGCTCTTAAAAGATTTAAAAAGTGCTAACTAATTAGAAATACTGATTCACCCCCCCTCTCAGTATTTCCAATAGTAAAGAATTTGTTAAAACTCTCTGGAATGTACAAACTGCCATCGCTGCCATGCATGAATGCTCATTGCGATACAAAGGGGGCACCGCTTGCCTTAGGAAAGAAAATGAATATGTAACTGAAAGACACCAAGTGGAAGTTGCTAAGCTAGAGTTTCCCCAAACTCAAGTATGCTTGTGTTTTATTTTGTTAGGTTGTTAAGTTGTCTCTACTTTATTTTGTCTTATATGGGTATGATTGTAAAATGTAATATTCTTTTGTAAATAATTTGTAAGGGAAATTCCAAGTGTCAATTGTGGAATGTGAAGAGCCATGATGTAATGTAATTGAATATTCATTCGTAAAAAATTTGAAGAGTCATGTGGGAAGTCCAAAATTCATAAAGGGGAATGTGAGGAGTCACCCCCTTTTGTTATAAATATATCCTCATAACTCATGTAAAGGGATTTTGGGAGCCAAGATTTTCATTAGGCTTAGGATTAGAATCAGGAGCTTGGGAATTTTGTGAGAGCATTGGATTCTTTGTATCATAGAGGGAGTATCTTTCTTTGGAGGAGCAGGTGATGTTTAATTCACATTCCACTATTGGGGCTAGTGGTTTGTCCATGATGCAATATGTATGATTGGAACTTTCACTTTAATAAAAGTGGAGAGCTGACACATTTTCATGTATATGTTGTGAATATAGTAGGATTATTCTTGTTGTATTTGTAATGTATGCTATTTCACTTACGCTTATTCTTATGAACTATTTCATTTTCATTGGTACTAATCTTGTTGAATGCATGTTGTTGTATTATTTCATCACTCTTAACTTGTGAACTATATCACATATTAGCTTGTGATGTAATTTATGCTTGTGTGTTCCTTTCAAGCTGTGTACTGTTACATGATTTTCAGGGGATCACTCATCTTCCCTTCGTGTGTTGTAACCTTCATGAATCGTACGTGGCTTTCTGTAGGGTCACACACTTGCTCTCACTAGAGTCACCATACATCACTCTATGCATATTTACAGCCAAGGCATATCATTAACTCTCACTGCATCAACAACTGGGCCATATTTCCAGATGGGACTCCTAGACCAAATAATGTGAGTTCTAATTGGGACTTCATATCAGGGAGATCCCCTGAATGTTTACGGATCCAAAATCGTCAACACTTCCTCATTGTTTCACTTACAACTATCTGAAAATTGCATTAACATTGGTATAAAATTCATTTAAGTGTCCTAAAAATCACTAATAAGTCTCATAAATTTATCAACAAGTCATTAGATAAATTGGGTATTGGTTGTTTGGATAATCTCATGATTTATTACTTACTGTCATATGCATATTAAGGTCTAATATATAACAACGATCTTGGCTTCTAAAGCAAATCTCCAACTTGTTTCTCTTGTTTCCATTACATCAATACTTAAGTGGATTTTCTCATTTGAATTTGGTAGTTATAAGCATTGCATTTGTTGCATCCTAAAGTGCGATAAATTAAATTTACATATTGCTATCACAAGGATTAATTTTCACTCACTTAATGTCATTGGAACATAAGTTTGTTATTGGTTTATGTTCTCTTGATAAGCATAACTCACTGTGAGAAATGTTGTTTACATTATCTATATTGTTTACATTGAGTTATTGAGGTAATTTAGCAATTGAAACAGATTTTTCATAAAAATACTAACATTATGTTTTCTTGTGAGTTCCATAATCCTAAAGTTATAATTCTACACTTAACAGGCTCACTCACTTGACATATTAATCTCAAATATCTAATATCATCTTGAATGGTTAGTATTGTAATATTGGAGATCTAATTGCTACATTTCTAATTAGCAATGTGATAATTAGTTAATTAATTGTTCTTAAAGAGCATCTAAATTTTGAACAATCTCTTGATTCTTGTTTCATCTCATATAAGTGTTAATAATAACCTTAGTTAATTGTCCTTGGTAATAAGTTCTCTAGTCTCTTTTACTTGCCATCATTGTCACTATTTTTCATGGTTAAAATATATTGTGGATGACAACTTTATCTTTAGCATATTGATGATTTATTTATTTAAGAGCATTTATATTATTATCATTTGGGCAATCATCTCTTGGTTATCTCTTGTATCTTGTGGGCACTTTTGATATTTGGAACTTCATATTTTGCTTAAGATTTATATCATTTATTAAGTACTCTTATGTGATAACTAAAGATTAATTGTAAATTAAATACTTACAATCGTAAGCAATCTTAAATCAAGGGCACTCAACTATCTTGCATTGCATTATAGGCCTAGTTGTGCATTAACCAACTTAACTACAAGACTAATATTGTTTGATAGAAAGATAGGGCCACCCTTAATCTTATAGTTTTCAAAGGATAGAACCTATGTAGTGGTTAAAACAGTGACCTTGAAGCTGTCAGAGCCACAGTTTTTGCAGTGCCAGAGGCGCCGGGTATGTTAGATTTCAAGGAGAGCTATTGTTAACCAAGACTTTGATTGCTTCACCTTGAATTATCTCTACCACCTACTTTAGAGGCGAGCCTCCAAATTATAGCTAAGGATTTATAGATTTACTTAGTTAGGCATATAATTAAAATTAACCAATATCTTGCATCCCAGCTAGATCATAGGATTTGCATAACATATAAGAAAGTTAAGCATTTAAGAAATGGTTGTTCATCCAGTACATTGATTCATAATTGATATAAAGCAATTATTTGAGTCCATAAGGAACTAGTCTCATAAGTAATTCAATCTAATCCTTTAACTTGCTAAAATCAACCAAGTGGCCAGGCCATTCAATCGTGTCTCCCAGACTTGTTGGTTGCCAATGAGTCTTGCATTTTCACATTCCTTAGGGACTACCCCCCATAGAATGATATTTGTACATAGATAGACCAAAGAGGTTGGGGATTAGAATTAAAAACCCCAACCTGAGCCATCATCGCACCATGCCTGTACAATCTGAGTGACAACATTTTATGGAGTTGTTGCCAGAATTTTTATCTTGTTATTGATGCTTCAACGAAATTCTATCATTTTTTCACTTTATCATATCTCATCTTCTCATCCAGCGACTCCAAAACATTGTTTGGTACCATTGATATTTCATCAATCTTGTTATCCCTTCTTCATTTGCTCAATCTTTCATCTTTCATCATTCATTAGCCCGCCAAGAGACACCTTTTTTTGGTGCATTGCGATATTTTCCTTATCTCTTCATATTTTCATCACCTTATGCTTTGTCCTCTCACTAATATTTTCATCCTTTAAATTGGTTTCCTTTTTGGGTGGTAACTCCACTTATTAATCCATTTACAAGAGCTTACACTAGAAGAATTACTAGTAGCTTGATTAATCCCACTCATAGAGCTCAGTTAAACAAATTACATTTTAGTAAGCATTCAATTTTTCTCGAATAGGAAGAATTCTCTGATATCCATCTACTTCTCCATGACTAAATTTTCAGTTTTTTCCTTCTAGATTTCGAAGCTAGATTCATGTTCAAGTGGCGAATCCACTTGTTTCATTTTTTACAAGAATTTCTGCTAGAAGATCGCTTCTTGTAGACCTCTTGTTTTTCTTGAACATGGTTCTCTCTATAAAATCCATTTAGCTCATTTTCCCATTTAAACAAGACATCATGAATTACTCATTCACCCTATTAGGTTCCCACGATTTGGCCGATTGGTGAGCCAAATGACGATGTAACATCAAACCAAGCTTTGGAGTTTGAGGACCTAGCCTTCCTGGACTCAGAGAGGGCTCTCTCTATATGTGTAAAGGATATTTGTGTGTTTGTTTATTTTGTTTTGATATTAGGCTAGTTATGAAGTAAGTTTTTGATTTTTTGTTTTTAAGTTTGTGAGGGATGAAACTGATCAAAGATATAAAATGGGTAACAAGAAGTTAGATCAACTGGGCTATGGGGTCAAAAAGGTCAAGGAAGCTATCAGATGATGATGCAAGGCTGTTGTAGGGCCAATTTGATTCAAGGTAAAAAGGATCTTTGGGAAAAATGGAGTAAATGGACATCAAGTTTGTGAAAGACGAGGGATTTCAAGTGTAACTAATTGATAGTAGACATAAACATGTTATAGCAAGCCATTAATCATGCTAAATGTAACTATGAGCTAATTAATACATAGAAATCAAACATTCAAGCCATGCATAGAAGTATAAGACCCTCTAACTTTGGGAAATGGCTATCAGACTTTGGGGAAAACACATAAGACGGACTAACAACTCAAAATACTATGCCAGAACGCCTAAACATAGTATTTAAGTTATCGGGCACTTTGACAAACAAGCTTTCATAGTTTTAGGCCAAGGGCTAGATCGGGACTAGGCCTCCTTGGTTCAACAAGATGATAAGCTAATCAGTCAAAGAGATAGTTTCATGGATAGAACTATGGGCAGTCATAGGTAAGCAGGGAACACCATACATCCTACTCAACATGCATATAACTTATGAATAAAACTAGCAACAATATCCTAAAGTTACTAAAGAGCACTTAAGAATTCTTTAGTACAACTAAGGAAGAAGAAAACATAAAAGCTATGAAGATTCAGGAATTTTGAGGTGCCTCCATGGGCATATCTCAAACTTAATCTCTACTGATCTATAGCAGCAAGAAGCATGTATCATGAATGAAAACTAGAAGACAATGCACACCAAAGCAAGAAACACTATACCATTCTACCATGTCATGAATCCATCAACAATCCTTCATCATTCATCAAAAGCATCCAAGAGGCACCAAAATCATAACACAAGTATGTTCTTCAAAGCTCATATGACCAATATATTGCTTCTTCTCTCAAGTTCAAATTTCTTTTACAATGAGAGTCTTGTGGAATAAATAGGCTCAAGTGAGGAATACCTCATGGTGCAACTAGCTATCCCATTGGCCTAATCAAAATATCTAAACTTGTCCTTGAGGATTTGCAAAGCCCAAGGGACAAAAATATCTCATAAAATATCTAAAAATTTCTAAAAAGGGGAATTTAATTGACTTTGGATTATTTTCCAAGTGCAAAAATAGCTAAACGCACATTTGGGAAAAGCAGATTTTTGAGGTTCAAAAATTACAAAAACACTTCAAATTTATATCAGAAAAAGGTCCCCTGTCTTGCTGGAAACAAATGACAGCCTTCCTGATGTCGAAACGAAGCTCCTGATAGCTCGTTGGAAAGCTCTGAGTGTCTACTTTCCGGTGCAACTAAAATCACCTCAATATGATGCCTGGAAGTCCTCCAAATCTGTACCTGTGTGTAAAAAGCCAGAAAATTGCAGACCCGTCGATATGCCGAATGTGCAAAGTGAGCATTTTTTGCGCCGTTTTGAGGGGGCGAATGATCTCCAAATGCCTCCGAAAATCGCCGAGGACCCCGTCAGTAACTAAGGCATCAAATGGTATCATCCTCTCTCTTGAAAAATCCTCAAATGAAATACATTTATGAGTTTTTGACCAAAACTCAAAAAATGCCAAAAAACAAAAAGTTATCGAAAACGAGCCTGGTAATTGGTGCGCATGACCCTCAAGGGTCCCTAGCAACATGCTCCGAAGTCGAGGCCGTACCTTCATGAGCTGATGTGCCTTTTCTCATTTTCTCCTTCGTGCCGGCGTTTCCTCGCTTTCTTCAATTTCTTGGGTTGCCTTTAGTTCGCGCCGGGCAAACCGATTCAACTTTTGAAAAGTGATGTGTCCCTCTTCCTTTGTAGCTCCAAATATCTCCGTTTTCTCTTTCAAGTTTCATCTCCAAGTGTTTGTTGGCTCTTTCAAGCCATGCCTCTTTGTTTTCTTCAATTTCCTGCTCAAGGAGTACAGTGAGAGGAAAGGCTTGGAGATGGGCTTGTTCTTCTTCTTTCTGCTTTTCCAAGGCTCTTTTAAGCCATATGGTCCTAGGCATCTTCCGCCTAGGCTGTTCTTCCTCTTCTTCCTCATCAAAATCACCAATGAGTTCTTCTATCCTTGCTTGCACCTTAGCTGCTTCATTTTTGTATTTGATCACCCGTGCTTCATGAACAGCTGTGTGAACACTCATCTGTTTGTTTTGGGTTTCCAATAAATAGTTGAAGTTCCTTGCCCGTTGAAGATCATTCTCCAATGTCTCAATTTGCCCCTCTTTATGGATTAGGAGGTTTTCAAGAAGGCGAGCCTCATTATCGCTGTCATCGCTTTGGATTGGGATGACAACCAATGCACCTCCATGTTTTGTACTTTCTCCAACCTTGCTTTTCCCTTTGAAGGCCAATCTTGCATTTTTCCTCCTTGGCATGCTAGTAGGTGTCCTTTTGGGCAATTTTCTTTTGCTAGGAACAACCTTTGTCATTTTTGGAGTGGCAGCCTTAGACCCTTTCTTGCTTGCTGTGCTAGGTTTTTTTCTTTTGGGAGGAGGAGACACAACTGCTTTACCCTTGACATCTTCTTGAAATTGCTGCTCTCCTTGAGACTGTTGGATGTCTTCTTCTTGCTATTCACTTTGCTGCCCCTGTTCTCCAACATCAATTTGTTGTTATGCTTCAATGCCTTGTTCAATTTGTGTTTCAACTTTCTGCCCTTTTTCATCAAAATCAAGCTGCTGTTGTGCTTGGATTTCCCGCTCATTTTGTGGCTCAAGTTGTTGCTCAAATTCCTGCCCAAGCTGTTGTTCCTGTCCTTCAACAACAAGCTGCTGCTCTTCCTCTTGTACCTATTGTTCATCCCTTTCCTCTTGCTTTTGTCTACTTCCCTCTCCTTCGTCCTGCTGTCCTGGCTATCCTGTAGTCATTTTGAGCCTTCTAGGAGTAGGCCTGCTGGAAAAAGGTACTGGGCGATGGATAGGCTGAGTGGGAGACACATGGATAGGAGGAACAGTAGAGAAATTTGGGTGACTGATGAATAAATCCCATGGAACTTCCTTCTTCTCTAGCTGATGTAGGATGATAATTTTGATCAGAGAATGATGGAACAGGGAAGGTATTTGCAGAGGTGGGGCCATCTTCTGGACTGTAGATGCCATCTTTTCGATGCTCTTGAATAAAAAGTAAGGGAGATTTAGTTGCCTGTTTCTAGTGAAATGCATCAATAGGCGAACATGGTAGGCATAAAATCGATCAAACCTCCCTTCACAAGTAAAATATTTCATTATGACTTTCATAAGAGGAGCATAGCTGTCAAGAAGATATGAAAAAGGGAAAATAGCAGTGAAAGCATCTCTATGCTCAGGTTTGATGAAAGGCTTGTAATCTTCTAAGTCAATATGGGCCTGTTTGAACCATTTTTCGCCATGATATGGAATCTTGGTGGCCTTGGACACTGATCTTGGAGAAAACTTGAAATCAAGGTCCGCTACCTGGAAGTGCTTTTCTTTGAATCTCAGGGCGCATAGGTGTGTTAATGGCAAAAAACTTTTGACTTCCTGTATATTCTGGCAGAAATCTAGGCAACCTAATTCATGGAAGTTGAAAAGGATGGATGGATGAGCATTAACCTCTTCTGTAGAGATTGGCTCATATCTTTTATGTGGACCACTCATGCTGTCTTGCCTTGGAGGCATTTTGACCTAAATGTGATTTTGAAGAAACAAAGTGCCTCACTGTGTGTAAACTGCCTTCTTGGAGCCAAACTGTGTCAATTCACTGTCTTGACAGAGAAACAATGTAATTTGGATGATTGCAACAAGTTTCCTTACAATACAAAAACCCCTGCTCTTTCAGAAAGTGACCTTCTACCTTGAATGTATCTTTGTCAATAGATTTCTCAATAAGAGACCATACAATGAAAAGGAGACAACTGTTAGGTGAATTGTTTGTTTCAAAGTGTCAAGAAATCACCTTGTTCCTGTGAAGTTTAGAGGTCAATCAACACATCTATATCTTTGTCTCAAGGTGGAATTTCCAATCATTAAAAACCTGCTCTTCTTAGTGTGCCAATCATTCAGCAAACTTACATATGGTGCACTCCACCTTTAGTATGATCAGACAGTCAATGTCACAGTTTTATGTGCCCAGGTGACAAAGTTTTGGAAAATGCTTCAAAAAGTTCAACAAAGCCTGCGAGAGTCTTCTCTTTGCAAAATAAACAAGACCTCTTAACAATGTAACACCTTTGGCTTTGTTAGAAAAATATTTTTCTATATGGATATCAACTTATCAAATAAGCTTTGAGGAATAAAAGACAGTCAGGCAAGCTACACAGTGAGAAATGTCCTTTTCTGTGAGAAATAGTAGCAACTTTGCCCTGTAGCTTTCAACCAATAAACTGCTCTTTAACCAAAACCCTATTTCTTATTACGCTTACTTATTTTCTATTGGTATGTCACTCCATCAAACAAACTCATACCACATACATGGTCAACCTCCAGTGTGGGCATACAGTCAATCTTACTGGTATGGAACAAGGTAACATATTTTAAACAAGCTCCAAAGTTTCAGCAGAGGCTGTAGCAGCTTATTTCTTTCCCACAATCAAAACTCTTGTTTAATATGGAAACCCTGTCCTTTGCAGAAAAAACCTCTACCCCATCTGAATATCAACTTGTCAAAATAAGCTGGAAGAAAAAAACAGTCAAGTGGCAAACTCAGGAAAAAAACTTCCCCTCCTATGGTCTATAGGGTTAACTTGTGCCCTTTGGTATCTTGAGGAATAAAACACTTTTGTTCTTTGATTTAGGAAAAGGTAAGAACACATAGTTTGGCTCAACACATACTCTTTCCTTGTAGAGACCTTTAATATTAATCTTACACTTCAACACAGTCTTTGAACAAGGATTTCACACAGAAACAACTGTCTGTTGTATATGGTGTTGTAGCAGTCTTTATGTGGAGCAGCTCCTTTTCAATGTGGAAAACCTATCTTTTAGCAAATATCTTTATATCGCTTAAAAATCAACTTGTCAAACGAGTTTGGAGAGTCACAAAGGCAGCCAAACAGAACATAGAGAACAACTTTCCTTTCCTGTGATAGTAGGGGTAACTTCGTCTATTGATGCTTTGAAGACAGAAGGTATTCTTGTTCTTTGATATGCAAAGGTGAAAAACACACTACTCTTATTTCAACACACTCTTTCCTATAGGCGTCGTTAACAACACATTCAGCTTTTAACCACAGTTCTACACTTCAGATTACCACACAGCAAAAACACAGTTTTTTCAGATGTGTTGACAAAGTTTGAAAGCTTTGTATGCTGTGGTATGAAAGAATTGTAGCAGTTCAACACACTGCTTTCTTTACACTAATCTGGTCCAAACAAACTCCAACTGTATATGGGCAGCCTCAACTTTACTTCACCACGGTAGTGAGGGTGTTTTGATGATCTTTTAATAAAAATGCAACTCACAGGTGTTTTGATATTTCAACAGTCAATCAGAAAAATACTATTTTTCCCTCACACCACAGCTTGAAAACAGAGCTTCTTAACCCTTCATATCACTTAGCACTTTGTTTGAAAAACTGAGAGGGTTCATGGAAATACCTCGAGAAAATGATGAAGAACCTTATTGATGCATTTTAGGCTAGCTCCAGAGGTGTTTGAATAGCTTACGAGGGTCACACAGATGCGCGACGTGCTGGGCTTTCAGAGTGCCGCGCCAAAACAGACTATCGGGTGGCTCTGTCGGGTCGGCCGGGCGCCGTGTACAGGCACGTCACGCACACGTACAGGCGCGTCGCACGGCGGTTGAACACCAATGAAAAACTTCTCCCAGGAGCGTCGTGTGGTGAAAAAGTGGCAAACTCCTGCAAATCGACCCGAAACTTCTTTGTTTCGATGCTGAGAACATCAAAGGAAAACTTGCTTGTGATTTGAAAATGAAAATTCATTCTTCGACCTCACTCCTTTGACATATCAAAACTTCGAACGGTCACCTTTATTTTTTGAAATGCAAAATGAACTTTTGATTGGCCCTTGCAAGGCTTTCACAGCTTTTTGACTTTCTTCAACACAACCCTTTGGCGTATTTGTAACTTGGATTCAGAAGCAATGCAGGCAGTGGAAATTTTTTATGTTTTTTAGACTGTGCTAACATGAATCAACCTCTTTATAAATAGCAGATATAGATTGAAAGGTCAGGACTCTGTTTCACTTATACACATGGCTCTGAAGGGTGATTCCTGTCAGTTTTGCCTCTCTGGTGACCATTTAACACAGCAACTCCAATTTTGAAAAATACCCTAATGACCTTCAGACCATCCTTTGCAACTTTGTTTTAACACTGTTGATGTCATTTTTCATGTAACCCCACTTTAAAACTGTCAAGAAAATACTGAAGATTACTCTGTTATCTGAAAGGGTAGGGTTTGTATTTTCAACATGCTTTGACAGTTTCTATCTTCAATTGCTTCTTCAACCTCTTTCCCATTGCAGGTGCCAAACGTTTGTTGTACTTATTTGGATTTGGTCATGGCCCTTTGATTTAAGAAAGGCGCCTTTCCTAATATGCTTACTTGCTCAGAACATATCATCTATGATATCTCTGTCTTCTTGAATAATGAAAAAGCTGTATTTGTTTCAAACCTTCCAAACCCTGACAGTATGTCAAATGAATTTTTTGCCTATTATGAACAATAGTCTCACTTGAAAGGCCTCTTGAGGAGATTAGACCCAAACTTTCTATGTCAGCTTGTGATATAACAGTTTTGAGAAGACATCTGTCTATGATTTGGAATTTCTTTAAATAATGACATTCCTTGATTAGCTTGGCATGCTGCCCTAGGGTTTTAAAACTCCAGATCATAAGCATTTTCTGTCTTTGTATTGAGGAGGCAAGTATATAAGATGTGGGAAAAATCTTGGCCTATTTCATAGATACCGAGGCTTTCATTAGACATCTTCTTTCTAATAAAAGAACTGAAAATACCAACCTGCTGTATCTGAAGAAAACCTCTATCTTTGTGGTGGGGTGCAGCTTGCAATAGCTAGACTTGCACCGACGCTTTGACTGATAGAAAGATGTCCCCTGTCTGAGACTGTATGCTATTTTCTTTCCTCTTCTTTATGTTCATCCAGAAATCATGAACTGTACTTCACATTTCAACAAGAACAAAAGGACATACAGGGGTGTTTTTTACTGAAGTATTTTCCTGTTTAAGACTAATTGAAGATATGCATCTTAACACCCCTGCAGAGATATTTGTTATGATAGCTTTGATTAAGGAGTCCTTTTTATGCGCCCTGATGATAACTGAAACCTCAACTTATTCTCTTTACAAAACCACACACTCTGTCTTCTTTTGTCTTGCACATTTCAGATCTTAGCACTGTTATGATGATCACTTACACTCAGAAACCCAGAGTGACTGTGTTACTGCCTAGTAAAAGGAAAAGTTGTGTTCATAGTAAGTTTTGCAATCCTTGAAGTCAATATTGGCCAGCGCCCTCTGGTTGTAGATGAAGGAGGCGCCTTAACCCTCTGCTTGTAGATGAAGGAGGTTCTTGGCCATGACAAATTACCAGTCTGTCTGACAGTGATGTCTTTCCTTTACTGTGATTTCATACTGAAAGGAAGTTGCAAGGTCTTGATGAGTCACTCTCTATCTTGCAGATATATCTCAGGCTCATGTTTACATTGAGAAGCAGTTGTTCTTCTAAATGTATATTCAAGAAATTTCTTCTGAGATGGTATTATATTTCTTGCCTTTGCAAAATCCATAAAACACTGTAAAACACCTAATAATCATCTTGAGACTGTGATCTATGCAGTGCTGAGACTTAGGGGTGTGTAAGTGGCACGACTTAGAGCTGTGATCAACTTGATTTGCAGAGTGGGAGGTCTGTCATGATTGGTCTGTAGCAGATGGAGGTTTCTTTTGGCCTTTTGATGGTTGCCAAGGGTAAAATGTCTTAAAGCGCCACTTCCTAACTTAGGGGAGGCTTTTGAAACAGACTTGGATTTTTCTTTTTAGAGCTGATGGGCAGACCAGTAGGGCTAAAGCTAGAAAAGATAGTGATAATGGGTTTGAACTTTGACATGGGCGAACTGAAAAGTAAGAGGGCGAAAAAATTTTTATGAGGGTTTTCTAGATGACAAATTGACATATGGAAATAAGCTTCTAGAAAACTCAGCTATGGAAATAGTCATCACTAACATGTGAAAAATATTGATGACTAACAGTGGCTCCATTTGGGGAGGGCAGCTCCTCGTCAGGAGGTGTCCAGAATTCAGATCTTTGGCTTATGAAGACCAGTGCCTTATCCATTGGCGCAAAATTCACCCTTCTTTTGATGTTATTTCTGAAAAGTGACAGCATAGTTAACATCAATGATACTTCTACCTACCCCACTATCTTTCCTAACATTTTTTCTTCTCTTTGGCGCATTTGAACTAGCAGCCTTTTGACAATGTATATTTTTCTTTTTGAAAAATGAACCTATCTATTTCTACTCTTATATCTGCCGGGAGTTCAGATTAAACTGATGAACTCCTTCATTACTCTACCTATACTAGATCAACTGTCAAGATTAAGCAGTTTGACAGGATTTTGTTCTCTAATCTAAAACATGAAATTTAAAATGATCAAATCAGGATTAGGCAGTCTGATTTGTCATGCATTTGCGGCATAAAAGACAAGCTGCACACAAATGTTATTTTGCAACAAAGGGAAACTAGACAAGCGGGGCTAAGATGTACAATGTATTTTTCATCCCTCGCTTCTCTCTTTGGTTATGTTTTAGGCATGTGGAACTACAATCTCTCCCTAATCTAAACTCTGTGATAAGTCAACCTTACACAATGTTGACTATCTTTTGCACTCACTAACTTATCAGCAAATAAATTTAAACATGCTCAGCTATGATTAGGCTAGATAGCTGAACAAGACATTGAAGCACTAGTAGCGGCATTTAGACTTGCTCGCTTTCTGAAAGACTATTTTTTGGAACATGGGGCCTCTGTTTCTATCTTCACTTGCCCCCTTTTCTGTCTTTTACTGTTTTTGACTTTTCTATCTTTTACTGTTTTTGACTTTTCTATCTTTTCAATATTTCAAACAATGGTATGTACAATGAATGAAAGTGTTCCAAACTCAAAAATCTTGGAAATGACGGAATTTAAGCATCTTATCCTCGTAAGGATATCCTCTCACCCTTGGCCCACTTAACTCTTGAAAAGAAAAATTTGGGAAGTTTTCTCTCTCTAACATGACACAGGGATTCATGCAAGAATCTCTGAACAGCCCAGTATCTTCCCGCTGTACCTCTTTGAATATCTGATTTCCACTCCTTTCTTTACTATACACTTTCCTCAGGTAATGCATGTACTCTTGGTCATTCTTGAAATAGATAATGACATCATCAAGGTATGCAAAAATGCAGAAATTTAAAACTGGGAACATGGCCTTTATGAACAGACTTCTGATATTGGGTGGTTTTGCAATCTTGATTTTGAAATTAGATCTACCTCCAACAAACCAGAAAAAATCTTTAAGTTGTCTACTTTGCAAGGGAATCTTTTGAACATGACCTGAAACATCATCATGCAAAAATACATGATTAAAAGCACTTTTAATTGGTGAATCATGGTCTTGGGTAGAAAAAACATAATTTATGTTATAGGGATATGCAGTATTATTTCTAAAATCAAAGCAGACTCTATGACCATCTGTTTTATCCCTAATTATTTCAGTTTGTTTCAGATTGTTGTGTTTTCTCTTGTCAAAGTTATTCTTTGAGGGAAAGGCAGTGACACAGTATTTTCCCTTATTTTTCCTGTAGAAATTGGTATTCTGCATGAGATTTCTGATTTTATCTTTTCTGAGTTCTTCATAAAAAGACAGAAGATGAGCCAATTTCAGTAGCTCAGGTATGCTGGAACTGCAACTATCATTCTTGCTCATAAGAAGTTTATCAGGCATTTTTTCCAGATTTTGAGCTGCTGGGGCTATAGTCAAAGTTTCATTTGCAGTGGATGATCCATATGATGGTAAATCTTTGAGGTATGGTAGAAACATTAAAATCCCTTGCTCTCGGGTTCCGAACAGGTTTATGATGTGTAAGTCTTCTAAAGCCTTTACCCGGAAAAAATTTCCACAGGTTATTTCTGGTGTTTGACTAAGGTTAGAGTAATTTGCTTGACAGTACATAAGAGTTTGTGCTTCTTGCTCTAATCCCACCTTAGCAGGAACATACTTACTTTCTTCATGACACATCTGTTCATGATCATGGTAGTTTTGAGTGTCTAGTTCATCATAAGGCACCAGGGACAACTGATGTGGTGGATCAAAGTTCATTTCAGTTTCTTCTGACTCTTCCTCCATGTTTTCATCAATATGCATAATGAAATAGTTCAGGTCGGAACGCAAGGAACACATTGGAATGTTATCTGGCCTATCTTGACTAGTAATCATGTATTTCATGTGAGATTCTCGGTAGAGTATTCTGGTTTGGCCGAACATAGGAATGGTGGCGTATGACATGTCCAATTGGATATTCCCTTGGAGTTTGGCTCCCCAAGATCTGGATAGAAGCATCCCATACCTGGGAGGAATGTCTGACACTACTATATCCATGATTAGATGTTTCGCAGGTATTTGGGCCAGACTAAAACAAAGGTCTTTGATCAAACCGAGGCATTTGACTCTACTTGAATCAAATGAATACAAGTCTTTGTATGGTCTTGTGATTTCCAAGCCTAGTCTTTCCATTACTACCTTCGGCATAAGATTATGCGAGGCGCCAGAGTCTAGCATGGCATTGTGGAGGATTTGATCATGGATGTTCAGGCTAATGTAAAATGGAAGAGTAGTTCCTTCTTGGAATTTTCCCTCTATTTTCGGACCAAACAACACTTCAGGAGTGTCATCAGCCAGATTAACAGTGTTTGCATCATTCCCTAGATTTAGGACTTTTAGTACTTGGGATTTATAAGAGCTTTGGGCAATGAGTTCAGTAAGAGGCATGGTGATCTTGATCTTGGCGATTTCGCCTTCAAAGCTGAAAGGCAGCTGAAGTTTAGATATGTTTGTTTCAGTTTTTTCAGCCACGACCTTCTCTATGTTCTGAGTTTGTTGGCTTTGTTTGGGGATTTTGTTTGCCATAGTTGCTTCGGTAACTTTTGTGGAAGTACTCGGAACAACTGAGTTAGGACTAGTTTGGGTAACTTTAGCTTTGTTTTGGTCATTCTTCTCGACTTTGATTTTGTCACTGCTTACTGCTTTCTTGAGGATGGTATCAGGGGTTTTGGCAGTATCTGAGTTACCTTTCTTGGAATTATCTTGGTTTCTTTTGCTTCTAAGGTCATATTTCCTGTGAGCTTCTATTATGGCATTTTGAAAATCTATGGCAGGGTCATCGAGATCTTCATAGTTGGTCTCATCTTGATTAGGAGAAAAGAACGCTTTTTCTTCTTCTGTGAGGTACACCTCACTCTCATTATCAGGCCCTATGAGGTTTAAATGATGTTCATCAAGAGGTTATGTATCTCTGTCATCTTCTTCCACATAGTTTTCATTGAATGGTGGCCTAATTTGTTGGTCATTTTCCCTTGGTCTGTTTTGGGGCTGCTCCCTCCTAAAGTTCTGGTTTCGGTTTCTCTTTGGAGGGTTAGGCTGGCTATCTCTAACAGGAGCTTTTTCATTGATACTTTCCCAGATTTTGGCCATGGTTTTGACTAAGTCATCTATTCTAGGATCTAGGGAAGGTGATGAAGTGGATACCTCGTCTTTATATGCGACCTTTCTTTCTGATCTGGTCCTAGCCCTTTTTTCTGCTAAGTTGGCATCTGCTTTTATGGCTATTTGTTGCATTTCCTCTAAGGTAGGGGGGTCCTTCTCTCTCAGATGATATGTCATGTCCGGATCGAAACCCTCGAGGAATTTTTCCAAGGCTAAAACAAGTGGGGGTTTGAAATGAGGTGGGAGGGAGTTATATACACTGTTGAACCTAGTGCAGTAAGCTTGGACACTTTCCCCATTTTCCCGTTTTAGGTTGTTATATTCTAACAGGATTTGAATGGGGTTTCTTCGGATTTCCCACCTATTTCTGAAGACTTGATGTAGTTCTGGGATATTGTGGATGCTGTTTGGAGTTAAGCTTTTGAACCATGTTTTGGGTTCACCACCAAGACTTTGGGTGAATATTCTCATTCTGACGGTCTCGTCTTGTACCTCCAGGTATTCATAAGCATCAGTCATCCTACTTATATGTTGTTGAGGTGTAGTGGTGTCTTCTCCAGTAAAGTGTGGGATTTTGTCTTGATATTTATTTGGGAGAGGAGCCAAGGGTGGTGGCAACACCAAAGGTGCGTACCAGGCTGCCATGACGGGAGCTAATGGATGATGTACAAGATGAGGACTAGTAGGCTGAGATGAGGTGGTTTGAACAGTGGTGGTTTGACCAGGTGTGGCAGATGAACTTGGACTAGTGATCTGGTTTTGAGTAGATCTGGGATGGTAGGAGCCAAACTGATAGAGAAGCTGGAAATCAGGAGGAGTGGTAGGTGAAGCTTCTCTACTAGGACTCTGTGGTGGGTTTAGGGGTTCAAGATCGTCAAAGTTTATCTTACTATGAGACCTGCTTCTGAAAAGAGCTTTTGATGACTCTAATTCAAAAGGTGAATCTGGTAGGATAGTGAGATGTTTAGGTACTGATCTTGTTTTACGGATGGATCTACTAGTAGCTAGATGGTCAGTTTCGGAAGCTTGCCACAGAATCTTCTCTGGGTCATCTACTATGATAGGGGGATTTGGGTCTGGATGGGATCTGGTGTTGATTCTTCGTGAAGCCAGATTTTGGATCTAGAGTTTAGAGAGAATGGTATTGGTGAATGTTCTGGATGAGTGGTCTCTCTAAAGTTCTACTAAGGTGAAGGATGGTCAAAATAAAAGGGATGGATTAGTGGAGTCGCCAGGTGGAACTGGGTTGTTTTTATGAAGATATCTATGGTCCACCACCAGTAACTAATCTGGGAATGTTTTGGATTTTCTGAGTTTTATGTGCAGCCTATGGTTTGTTAAAGTATCCTAGACTTGTTTCAACACTTTGCTAGGGTGATGAGAACAAAAAGAGTTTACTCTAAATGGGTCTATGGGCTGCTTGCTTTTTTATGGTATCTAAAGGACCAAAGAGTCTATAAGAGTTTGCTAGACTATCATGTACTCAGTGTCCCACCATCTCCCACTATGTTTAGTGAGTGATAGGATAGGTCTATCGGATAGTAACCTAGAGTTCGGTAAAATAGTAAGGCCTACTAGAGGTTAGTGGAGTCGCCAGGTGGATTATTAGTTTGTTTTGAGATATACTTGTATGGTCCACCACCAATATTGACAAAAACCAATCTAATGGAGTATTTTGGGGTTTTTCTGAGTTTTAAGTGTAGCCTAGGATGTAAAAGTGTTATAAACCTGATTCATCACTTTGCTAAGATGGTGAAGCAGAGAGTTTACACTAAATGATTCTAAAGGCTGATGGTTTAAGTTAAAATTTGAAGGACTAAGGAGTCTATAAAAGTTTGCTAGACTATCATGAACTCAATATGTCCCACCGTGATCGCCATTATGTTAGGGTCCCGTGATTTGGCCGATTGGTGAGCCAAATGACGATGTAACATCAAACCAAGCTTTGGAGCCCAAGGACCTAGCCTTCCTGGACTCAGAGAGGGCTCTCTCTAAATGTGTAAGGGATATCTGTGTGTTTGTTTATGTTGTTCTGATATTAGGCTAGTTATGAAGTAAGTTTTTGATTTTTTGTTTTTAAGTTTGTGAGGGATGAAACTGACCAAAGATATAAAATGGGTAACAAGAAGTTAGATCAACTGGGCTATGGGGTCAAAAAGGTCAAGGAAGCTATCAGACGATGATACAAGGCTGTTGTAGGGCTGATTTGATTCAAGGTAGAAAGGATCTTTGGGAAAAATGGAGTAAATGGACATCAAGTTTGTGAAAGACGAGGGATTTCAAGTGTAACTAGTTGATAGCAGACATAAACATGTTATAGCAAGCCAGTAATCATGCTAAATGTAACTATGAGCTAATTAATACATAGAAATCAAACATTCAAGCCATGCATAGAAGTATAAGACCCTCCAACTTTTGGAAATGGCTATCAGACTTTGGGGAAAACACATAGGACGGACTAACAACTCAAAATACTATGCCGAAACGCCTAAACATAGTCTTTAAGTTATTGGGCACTTTGACAAACAAGCTTTCATAGTTTTAGGCAAAGGGCTAGATCGGGACTAGGCCTCCTTGGTTCAACAAGATGATAATCTAATCAGTCAAAGAGATAGTTTCATGGACAGAACTATGGACATTCATAGGTAAGCAGGGCACACCATACATCCTACTCAACATGCATAGAACTTATGAATAAAACTAGCAACAATATCCTTAAGTTACTAAAGAGCAGTTAAGAATTCTTTAGTGCAACTAAGGAAGAAGAAAACATAAAAGCTATGAAGATTCAAGAATTTTGAGGTGCCTCCATGGGAATATCTCAAACTTGTTCTCTATTGATCTATAGCAAGCAAGAAACATGTATTCATGAATGAAAACTAGAAGACAATAACATAGAAAGAGACACTATACCATTCTACCAATTCATGGAATCCATCAACAATCCTTCATCATTCATTCAAGAGCATCCAAGAGGCAGTCCAAAATCATAACACAAGTATGTTCTTCAAAGCTCATATGACCAATATATTGCTTCTTCTCTCAAGTTCAGCCTTTTTTACAATGAGAGCCTTGTGGAATAAATAGGCCTAAGTGAGGAAAACCTCATGGTGCAACTAGCTATCCCATTGGCCTAATCAAAATATCTAAACTTGTCCTTGAGGCTTTGCAAAGCCCAAGGCACAAAAATATCTCATAAAATATCTAAAAATTGCTAAAAAATGGAATTTAATTGACTTTGGATCATTTTCCAAGTGTAAAAATAGCTAAACGCACATTTGGGAAAAGCAGATTTTTGAGGTTCAAAAATTACAAAAATACTTCAAATTTATATCAGAAAAAGGTCCCCTGTCTTGCTGGAAACAAATGACAGCCTTCCTGATGTCGAAACGAAGCTCGTGATAGCTCGTTGGAAATATTTGATTGTTTTCTTTCCGTCGCAACTGAAATCACCTCAATCTGATGCCTGGAAGTCCTCCAAATCTGTACCTGTGTGTAAAAAGCCAGAAAATTGCAGACTGCTGATATGCCGGGCAGAATGTGCAAAAAGTGAGCATTTTTCGCCGTTTTGAGGGGGCGAATGATCTCCAAATGCTCTGAAAATCGCTGAGGACCTTCTCATAGAATTATGGCATCAAATGGTATCATCCTCCTCTCTTGAAAAATCCTCAAAATGAAATGGCGCATTTATGAGTTTTTGACCAAAAACTCAAAAAATGCCAAAAAACAAAAAGTTGTCGAAATAAGCCCAAAATTGGTGCTCATGACCCTCAAGGGTCCCTAGCAACATGCTTTGAAGCTGAGGCCAAAATGTAAAGAGCTGATGTGCCTTTCTCCTCTTTTCGTGTCGGGCGCTTCCCCTTTGCTTTCTTCAATTTCTCTTGGGTTGCCTTTATTTTGCACCGGGCAAACTGATTCAACTTTTGAAAGTGATGTGTCCTCTTCCTTTGTAGCTCCAGATCTCTGTTTTCTCTTTCAAGTTTCATCTCCAAGTGTTTGTTGGCTCTTTCTAGCGATGCCTCTTTGTTTTCTTCAATTTCTTGCTCAAGGAGTGCAGTGAGAGGAAAGGCTTGGAGATGGGCTTGTTCTTCTTCTTTCTACTTTTCCAAGGCTCTTTTAAGCCCTATGGTCCTAGGCCTCTTCCGCCTAGGCTGTTCTTCTTCCTCTTCCTCATCAAACTCACCAATGAGATCTTCTATCCTCATTTGCACCTTAGCTACCTCATTCTTGTATTTGATAGCTCGTGCCTCATGAACTGCTATGTGAACATTCATTTGTTTATTTTGGGTCTCCAAGAAATAGTTGAAGTTCCTTGCCCATTGAAGATCATTTTCCAATGCCTCAATTTTCCCCTCTCTATGGATTAGGAGGTTTTCAAGAATGCGGGCTTCATTATCGTTGTCATCGCTTTGGATTGGGATGACAGCCAATGCACCTCCATGTTTTTTACTTTCTCCAACCTTGCTTTTCCCTTTGAAGGCCAATCTTGCACTTTTCCTCCTTGGCATGCTAGTAGGTGTCCTCTTGGGCGATTTTCTTTTGCTAGGGACAAATTTTGTCACTTTTGGAGTGGCATTCTTAGGCCCTTTCTTGCTTGCTGTGTTGGGCTTTGTTCTTTTAGGAGGAGGAGACACAATTGTTTTACCCTTAACATCTTCTTGAAACTGCTGCTCTCCTTGAGGCTGCTGTGTGTCTTCTTCTTGCTGTTCAATTTGCTGCCCCTGTTTTCCAACATCAATTTGCTGTTCTACATCAATGCCTTGTTCAATTTGTGTTTCAACTTGCTGCTCTTTTTCACCAAAATCAAGCTGCTGCTGTGCTTGGATTTCCTGTTTATTTTGTGGCTCAAGATGTTGCTCAATTTTTTGCCCAAGCTGCTGTTCCTTTCCTCCAATATCAAGCTGCTGCTCTTCCTCTTGTACCTACTGTTCATCATCTTCTGTTCGTTGCTGACCTTCACCACTTTCCTACTGTTGTTCCTCATCTTGTGTTCGCTGTTGTTCCTCCCTTTCTTCTTGCTCATGACCTTTCTCTTCTTGCTGTCTACTCCCTTCTCCTTCCTCCTGCTGTCTTGACTGTTCAGTGGTAATTTTGAGCCTTCTAGGAGTAGGCCTGCTGGACAAAGGTATAGGGCGATGAATAGGCTAAGTGGGAGATACATGGATAGGAGGAACAATAGAGAAATCTGGGTGATTGATGAATACATCCCATGGAACTTCCTTTTTCTCTAGCTGGTGTAGGATGATAATTTTGATCAGAGAATGATGGAAAAGAGAAGGTATTTGCAGAGGTGGGGCCTTCTTCTTGACTGTGGATGCCATCTTCTCGATGCTTTTGTATAAAAAGTAAGGAAGATTTAGTTGCCTATTTCTAGTGAAATGCATCAATAGTCGGACATGGTAGGCATAAACTTGAGAAAACCTCCCTTCACAAGTAAAATATTTCATTATGACTTTCATAAGAGGAGCATAGCTGTCAAGAAGATAAGAAAAAGGGAAAATAGCAGTGAAAGCATCTCTATGCTCGGGCTTGATGAAAGGCTTGCAATCTTCTAAGTCAAGATGGGATTGTTTGAACCATTTTTCACCATGATATGGAATCTTGGTGGCCTTGGACACTAATCTTGGAGAAAACTTGAAATCAAGGTCCACTACCTGGAAATGCTTGTTCTGGAACCTCAGGGCGCATAGGTGTGTTAATGGCGAAAAACTTTTGACCTCCTGTATCTTCTGGCAGAAGTCTAGACAACCTACTTCATGGAAGTTGAAAAGGATGGATGGATGAGCATTAACCTCCTCTGTAGAGATTGGCTCATATCTTTTGTGCGGCCCACTTCTGTTGTCTTGCCTTGGAGGCATTTTGACCTAAATGGGCTTTTGAAGAAACAAACTGCCTCATTGTCTACAAAATGCCTTCTTGGAGTCAAACTATGTCAATTCACTGTTTTTTTATAGAGAGAAAATGTATTTGGATGATTTGCAACAAGTTTCCTTACAAATACAAAACCCCTGATTTCTCAGAAAAGGACTGTCCACCTTTAAAATATCTCTGTCAGTAGATTTCTCAATAAGAGACAATACAGTGAAAAGGAGACAACTGTTAGGTGAATTGTTTGTTCAAAGTGTCAAGAAATCACCTTGTTCTTGTGAAGTCTAGAGGTCAATCAATACATCTATTTCTTTGTCTCAAGGTAGACTTTCCAATCATTAAAAACCTGCTCTTCCTAGTGTGCCAATCACTCAGCAAACTTACATATGGTGCAATCAACCTTTAGTATGATCAGACAGTCAATGTCACAGTTTATGTGCCCAGGTGACAAAGTTTTGGAAAAAATGCTTCAAAAAGTTCAACAAAGCCTGCAAGAGTCTTCTCTTTGCAAAATAAACAAGGCCTCTTAACAATGTAACACCTTTGGCTTTGTTAAAAAAAACTTTGCTCTATATGGATATCAACTTATTAAATAAGCTTTGAGGAATAAAAGACAGTCAGGCAAACTACACAGTGAAAACTATCTTTTCTGTGAGAAATAGTAGCAACTTTACCCTCTAGCTTTCAACCAATAAACTGCTCTTTAACCAAAACCCTTTTTCTCATTATACATACTATCCTCTATTGGTATGTCACTCCATCAAACAAAATCATACCACATACATGGTCAATCTCCAGTGTGGGCATACAGTCAATCTTACTGGTATGGAACAAGGTAACAGAATTTAAACAAGCTCTAAAGTTTCAACAGAGGCTGTAGCAGCTTATTTCTTTCCCACAATCAAAACTCCTGTTTAATCTGGAAACCCTGTCCTTTGTAGAAAAAACCCCTACCCCATCTGAAAATCAACTTGTCAAAATAAGCTTGAAGGACAAGACAGTCAAGTGGAAAACTCAGGAAAAAACTGCCCCTTCTGTGGTTTTATAGGGTTAATTTTGCCTTTTGGTATCTTGAGGAATAAAACACCTTTGTTCTTTGATTTAGGAAAGAGTATGAACACAGGTTGGCTCGGCACATACTATTTCCCTGTAGAGACCTTTAATAGTAATCTTACACTTCAGCACAGTCTTTGAACAAGGATATTCACACAGAAACAACTGTTTGTTGTATATGGTGTTGTAGCAGTCTTTATGTGGAGCAGCTCCTTTTAAATATGGAAAACCTATCTCTTTAGCAAATATCTTTATATCCCTTAAAAATCAACTTGTCAAACGAGTTTGGAGAGTCAAAAAGGCAACCAAACAGAACATAGAGAACAACTTTCCTTTCCTGTGATAGTAGGGGTAACTTCATCTTTTGATGCTTTGAAGACATAAGGTATTCTTGTTCTTTGATATGCAAAGGTGAAAAAACACACTACTCTTATTTCAACACATTTCTTTCCTGTAGGCGCCGTTAACAACACATTCAGCTTTTAACCATAGTTCTACACCTCAGATCACCACACAGCAAAAACACTATTTTTTCAGATGTGTTGACAAAGTTTGAAAGCTTTGTATGCTGTGGTATGAAAGAATTGTAGCAGTTCAACACACTGTTTTCTTTACACTAATCTGATCCAAACAAACTCCAACTGTATATGGACAACCTCAACTTTGCTTCACCACGGTAGTGAGGGTGTTTTGATGATATTTTAATAAAAATACAGCTCACAGGTGTTTTGATATTTCAACAGTCAATCAGAAAAATACTATTTTTCCCTCACACCACAGCTCGAAAACAAAGCTTCTTAACCCTTCATATCACTTAGCACTTTGTTTGAAAAACTGAGAGGGTTCATGGAAATACCTCGAGAATATGATGAAGAACCTTATTGATGCGTTTTAGTCTAGCTCCAGAGGTGTTTGAATAGCTTACGAGGGTCATACAGATGCACGACGTGCTGGGCTTTCAGAGTGTCGCGCCGAATCAGGCTGTCGGGTGGCTCTGTCGGGTCGGCCGGGCACCGTGTACAGGCGCGTCACACACACGTATAGGCGCATCACACGGTGGTTGAACGCCAATGCAAAACTTCTCCTAGGCGCGTCGCGCAATATTCCAAGCGCGTCGCGCGGTGAAAAAGTGGCAAACTCCTGCAAATCGACCCGAAACTTCTTTGTTTCGATGCTGAGAACATCAAAGGAAAACTTGCTTGTGATTTGAAAATTAAAATTCATTCTTAGACCTCACTCCTTTGACATATCAAAACTCCCAACGGTCACCTTTATTTTTCTAAATGCAAAATGAACTTTTGATTGGCCCTTGCAAGGCTTTCAGAGCTTTTTAACTTTCTTCAACACAACCCTTTGGCATATTTGTAACTTGGATTCAAAAGTGATGCAGGCAGTGGAGATTTTTTATGTTTTTTAGACCGTGCTAACATGAATCAACCTCTTTATAAATAGCAGATATAGCTTGAAAGGTCAGGACTCTGTTTCACTTATACACATGGCTCTGAAGGGTGATTCCTGTCAGTTTTGCCTCTCTGGTGACCATTTAACACAGCAACTCCAATTTTGAAAAATACCCTAATGACCTTCAAACCATCCTTTGCCACTTTGTTTTAACACTGTTGATGTCATTTTTCATGTAACCCCACTTTAAAACTGTCAAGAAAATACTGAAGATTACTCTGTTATCTGAAAGGGTAGGGTTTGTATTTTCAACATGCTTTGACAGTTTCTGTCTTCAATTTCTTCTTCAACCTCTTTCCCATTGCAGGTGCCAAATGTTTGTTGTACTTATTTGGATTTGGTCATGGCCCTTTGATTTAAGAAAGGAACCTTTCCCAATATGCTTACTTGCTTAGAACATATCGTCTATGATATCTCTCTCTTCTTGAATAATGAAAAAGTTGTATTTGTTTCAAACCTTCCAAACCCTGACAGTATGTCAAATGACTTTTTTTCCTATTATGAACAATAGTCTCACTTGCAAGGCCTCTTGAGGAGATTAGACCCAAAATTTCTGTGTCAGCTTGTGATATAACAGTTTTGAGAAGACATCTGTCTATGATTTGGAATTTCTTTAAATAATGACATTCCTTGATTAGCTTGGCATGCTTCCCTAGGGTTTTAAAACTCCAGATCATAAGCATTTTCTGTCTTTGTATTGAGGAGGCAAGTATATAAGATGTGGGAAAAATCTTGGCCTATTTTATAGATACCAAGGCTTTCATTAGAAATCTTATTTCTAATAAAAAAACTGAAAACACCAACCTGCTGTATCTGAAGAAAACCTCTGTCTTTATGGTGGGGTGCAGCTTGCAACAACTGGACTTGCATCGGCGCTTTGACTGATAGAAAGATGTCCGCTGTATGAGACTGTATGCTATTTTCTTTCCTCTTCTTTATGTTCATCCAGAAATCATGAACTGTACTTCACATTTCAACAAGAACAAAAGGACATACAGGGGTTTTTTTTACTGAAGTATTTTCCGGTTTAAGACTAATTGAAGCTATGCATCTTAACACCCCTGTAGAGATATTTGTTATGATAGCTTTGATTAAGGAGTCCTTTTTATGCGCCCTGATGATAATTGAAACCTCAACTGATTCTCTTTACAAAGCCACACACTCTGTCTTCTTTTGTCTTGCACATTTCAGATCTTAGCACTATTATGATAATCACTTACACTCAGAAACCCAGAGTGACTGTGTTACTATCTAGTAAAAGGAAAAGCTGTGTTCATAGTAAGTTTTTCAATCCTTGAAGTCAATATTGGCCAGCGCCCTCTGCTTGTAGATGAAGGAGGTGGCTTAACCCTCTGCTTGTAGATGAAGGAGGTTCTTGGCCATGACAGATTACCAGTCTATCTGACAGTGATGTCTTTCCTTTACTGTGATTTCATACTGAAAGGAAGCTGCAAGGTCTTGATGAGTCACTCTCTGTCTTGCAGATATATCTCAGGCTCATGTTTACATTGAGAAGCAGCTGTTCTTCTAAATGTAGATTCAAGAAATTTCTTCTGAGATGGTATTATATTTCCTGTCTTTACAAAATCCATAAAACACTGTAAAACACCTAATAATCAGCTTGAGACTGTGATCTATGCAGTGCTGAGACTTAGGGGTGTGTAAGTGGCACGACTTAGAGCTATGATCAACTTGATTTGCAGAGTGGGAGGTCTATCATGATTGGTCTGTAGCAGATGGAGGTTTCTTTTGGCCTTTTGATGGTTGCCAAGGGTTAAATTTCTTAAAGCGCCACTTCCTAACTTAGGGGAGGCTTTTGAAACAGACTTGGATTTTTCTTTTTAGAGCTGATGGGCAGACTAGTAGGGCTAAAGATAGAAAAGATAGTGATAATGGGTTTGAACTTTGACATGGGCGGACTGAAAAGTAAGAGGGCGAAAAAAGTTTTATTTGGGTTTTCTAGATGACAAATTGACATATGGAAATCAACTTCTAGAAAACTCAGCTATGGAAATAGTCATCACTAACATGTGAAAAATACTGATGACTAACACACCCCTCGTCGTTTTACTAATGTTCCTCATGATATTATAGAAATTAACATTAATAATTTGCCTTCTTTTGTAGGTAATAATGCAATCACTGCTAGAGATCATCTTACAAAGTTCAGTCATTGTATGCTAAAGTTTGATGGCTATGCATGTGATAAGCATGAATACGTAAACATGCGACTTTTTGTCCTTTCTTTGGAGGACCATGATCATGGTTAGTTCTATGATTTTCCTTACCATTATTTTGATTCTTTACAAGCCATAGTCAATGATTTTAAATAAATATATGGAGATCAAAATGATTCACCTTGTGCAAAAATCAAGGAAGATGATCATGTAAGGAACTTAACTAGCATAGAAAGTGTTCAAGAGAATGCCTCATGTGAATCTTGGACATATTGCATACCTTGTGACCATTCTCATGATGAATCCACTTGTGTCGTTGCAAGAATAATATTTGATAGTCGAAAGGAAGGGACAGAAGATCAAATTTATATTGATGATGAAAAGGAAAATGATAAGCATATTATCAAGGAATTAACTCAGATTATTAAAGGCATGCAACTCATTCAAACACATTGGATGAAAAAAATGGAATTTAATCAAGAGAAATTGTTAGCCATAGAAGAAAATCATGTTGAGGGGATAAAAAGTATGGAAGTTAATCATGCTAATCATATATCCATCATGAGATAAAAATACACTCAAGTAATAAAGAATCAAGCACAATTAATTCAAAGCATGGAAATTAATCAAGAAAAATTAGTTACTGACTATGCTGAGGAGATGAGTTCCATGAAGGCAGTTTATACACAATGGAGGTTACTTAGTATAATAAGACAATCACACTTAAAAACATGATGGATACCATGGAGGAAAACCATTCCAAGGAAATCAATGCTATGAAGGATGAACATTCTAATCAAATGAACGCCATATGAGGTGAAAAAATCACTCTTCAGAATAAGCTTCAAAATATGAAAATGCAATAGGAGCAATACAATCAACATAGATCATATGATGAAAGAAACAAAGAAATTTTGACAAATCATAAGCCTCTCAGTCCGCTAGATTGATGATCATCTCATTGTGAGAAGGTCACGTTTCCCATTAAAGATAGGTTAATTAGAAGTGCCACGGTTGAAAAGGAAATTGAGAAATATCAAGCTTATGTTTCACCTTTGACAAAGTCTATTTAGAATAAGTTTGGTCATAGCTCAGACTCTTGAAAATTTTCATCCGATTAATTTCAAGGCAAGAAACCTACACTAGTCATATCATCAACATCGTAGTCGTTCAGAAGAAAAAGTAAAAAGCAGAAGAAAAGAAGGAAGAAGTTTTATGCATCTGATGATCAAGAATAACTCGATATTTGGATAAGTCAAAATCCTAAAACCTTAAAAATTAAACATGGCACTTCAGAAAAGAAACACATAAACCTGCCTGAAAGTCGACAGATGCTCAGTATTCACTACGTTAAAGACATATGATGTCATTGGGAATAATTTTTATAGTATCTCTAACCATAATCCCTTTCATTTATATCATTATTTAGTTTTCGTTACACTTATGTTATATGCCTTTAATTTCCATTTTGTTAGAGTAGATTTTTCTATTCCAAGAGATATTCTATATATGCATGATGGTTTTGATTGTGAGTAGATATTTATTTGATGGACTTCTATTTTCTTGGATACAATATTATGGATGCTCACATCACTTCGATGAAGTAATTTGTCCCCATATGGAGCCATATGTTGCACCTATTTTGTCACAAGTCCAAGGAATTCGTTGTGCAATGTTTCTTCAAAATTCAGAACCATCAACCAACTACATATTGTATAATTGTAAACCCAATTTATGAAAGTCGTAATGTAAATGACCAGTATGACTATTTTATTATGTAAAAACACCTAGGTTATTATCACCAAATGGGGTCATGTCAGGCCGCTTCAATGGTCAACGTGGAGTAACTAATTCAAACCATCTTTTGATTGAAGATTAGCCTCTTCGGTCTGAAAGGGATCTCTCAAGATAACTTATGATTTTTTCAATGAAAAATATATTAGATGGCTAAGTCTATGATCATGACTTGATTTTATATGATCGCAGGTGGAAAATGTAGAGGATTTTATACCATTGGGCTTATGGATTCAACATTAAGAAACTCAATGAACATAACCTTTCTTGTGGAAGCTGAGGCAAATAAACATTTCAATGAAGAGATAACACACATACACAGGAAATAACAATAGTTCAACATCTAAAGGAAGTTAGAACATGGTTTCCATGAATTCTGAGTAATTATACATAAACATACTTCGGATAAAAACATGAAACATATAATACATGAACTCATTGAAACATCATTCGAATCTCAGGTGAAGAAGGCAAAATCCACTGTCTGTCTATTACTAATCTGAAAATTCTACAATAGTAGTTGTGTCAAAGCATTCTCTCCCACCCATTATAACTATAAAAATATCTCATTTATAGAGTGATGACTCATGCAAATGATTTTCCACCTTGCTAGCTTTGAATTCCCACCTCAAAGGCCTATTTCAAACATGATTCCATCACTTGGAGACTTCCGAGGGAAATTTCTATTTTGCAGAGTTTGAATACAAAAAGGACTTTTCTTTCAGTAATAGTTCAACAAATCCATTTAATAACCATTATCAACTTCAACCAACTAATTTTATGAGTGTATTAGAGTGTTTATGTGTCATTATACCACATTGATGCTAAGTTGGACCTCCTCCAAGTCGAATTTTACAATTTTTTCACAAATCTGGTTAGTGAAAATTCTGAAAAATAGGCTTCAAAGATGAGTGTATAATTTCCAAACCCTGATGTCTTTGCAGAAATCGAGAGAGGTTTTTTGTAAATGGACCTGTGCTAAAGAAAAAACTCTTTCATATTTCCAAAATCCTTTTTCATTTGGTCCAAAATCAAACTTGAAGTTTTCATCTGTTAGGGTAGGTAGGAGTGTGTGTGAATAAGCTCAAGTAGACTGAGCATATTTTCAGTATGTACAAATTTGGTTTTTTCAGTAGTAATCATGAAGCTTGAGCTCGAGGAGAAGGCCATAAGATCTTGGCAAAGTCTTCATAAATTTTGGAAATGTTTTTAATTTTTCAAGAGAGAGGCACTTGAACTACAAGATATTTGTTGTACCACAGGGGAACACCATCCCCATTGGAGCCACTGTTATCACACTCAAAATTTTCAAAATTTGTTTTGATAAGGTCACCATAGTGTTCATGTTATATCATGTTGGGTCATGCATTTTTTCACCTAGGTTGATGGAGTCTCATAAAACATTTTCATGAAATCTCTTACTAAATTGCATTTTTTGGTGTCTACCTTAAGGTTTAATATCCCCTTCTGATCATGTCATTTCAGTCAAGTCAAGCCTCATATCGTCTAGTTTTCATACCCATGCATTTAAATCATAAAACACTCCACCTATCAGTTTTTTCACAGTTTCGTAGCGTTTTAGAAATAAAATAAAGAGATTTTGCTACGAAACTGCCTAACAATTTCGTAGCGAATCTATCAGCTGTCAGATCATTTTCGCTACGAAACTGTGTTTTTCTAAAGAAAGGGCCAAAATGGTGTGAGGTGTCACTTTTTGATTAGATAGGTGAGGGTGAGGTCATTTGAATTCATTATGAATGATTCTATTGCCTTTTATGGTCATATGCCATTATCAAAATCTGAGTTGTCAAATAATTGTTTAAGACTTCACCCCATGCTACTCTTTGTCATGCAGTAATTAATTCTTGCATGTGTAGTCTTCCAGTGTCATCCTTGAAGAGTTTAGCTTTGTAGAAAGTAGTTTGCTGTCCAATTTGTCTTTACAGGTGTCATATTTTTAAAAGGGCAGCTTGGTTATAAAGGGAGATGGCCATGACAGATAAGGCATACAAAGGAGGCTCTGTGATTATATAGGAGCTCATGGACCTTAAGCCATTCATGTAGGAACCTAGTTTTGCTGAAACATTCCACAATTCAGGTTTCTTGAATTTCTCCTGGAGCTAACAAGGAAATCGATGTGTTTTTTGACTGTTTGAGCAGTAAATTTCAACAAAATATTATGGATGAACATAGATAAATTCATAAATTATGATAGAGTTTATTTTCAATCACAAAACAAGGAAAAATAACCTCCTTTACTTTTATCACAGGTGCTACTAGTTTGGAGATTCAAAGATGTCTTTGGGACCTATTTTCAGAATCCAGAATTTTCATGTTTTATATATATTTGTCTAATGCAGATTCAGGATAGTTGGAGATGGTTTTAAAAAACCCAAGAGAATTTTTTCTTTAGAACATACTGACCTACAAAAACCTTCTTAATTTTTTCCACATCTATCAAGGATAGGGAGATACGAGCTCTTCTCTGAACCCTATTTTTTCATTAAAAACAGTCATTTTATTACTAAATAAACTTGCTTAAGGTGAAAATGATGATTTTTGAAGAGGGTAAGAGGAAATTTTGTCTTATCATATTTCATTATATCACTTTCATACCTACAGGTGAAATTTGGAAGAAAAAGGAATAATTTGAATTTTCTCCATAATCAGGTAGTTTCGTAGTGTGCTCTAGGCTTGAAGCCAGAAAAACGCTACAAAATTTATGAAGATGCTATTTTTCTTTAAAGGGTGGTTAAACTTGAAATTAAAGCTTGGGAAAATTTTACATTAGCTCTTTAAACATATCAAACAAATCCATGAAAGAAAAGAGAGCTAAGAGGTGGTGGAAATGAGTAAATTAAATTTTCTACCAAAATTTGCTACGAAACTGCCTTGTTTTCCCCTTGGCAGCAAGTTAAATTTTGAAGAAATTTCGGTTTGAAAGGTTGCATTAAAGGTTAGTTGATCATATGGAGAGTTCAAGGATGGTCACAAGAATATTTTCATACAAGTTTTGTCCACAGAATTTTCCAGCTCATCTTCAAATTACCATTCATTATGGAGGTACTTCATTATGTGAGATGGTAACAACTCCTGAAAAAATAGGAAGAACAGTTTCATGAAGAAAATGAGGATATTTATGTTTGATTGTGATAAATGTGGTTAAAGCACATGTTTCTTTTCAATGTAGTTGGATTATCCTTTAAGATAAAGATGTAATAAATATGTGGTTGAGTTATGTTAGTACTCTAGCTCCTAAGTTAGTAGGTGTCAGTTTCTAGTTCCAAATATCTAGTTTATGGTTAGATAGGTGTCAAAGGAAGCATTCAAAGGCTCATATTTGTTGAGAGGATAAATGTAAAGATACCTAAGTATATTTATAGATAGAAGTTGGAAGAAAATAATAGGTTGGAGAATATTGCACTAAATTGCTGCTTGTATGTTTTGTCCATTATCATTAATATACAGTGACATTCTACTTCCAAACCTGAGATTCTTATGAGGTGTTTAATGTGTTGTTGTTATGTATCTTTATGTATAATCACTTGCAGTGAATTTTATCTCTAATTACTCAGAATTCATGTCTTCATGCGTTGACTTCCTTTAGGGGTGAAATTACTGTGTTTTCCTTATATTATGTGTGTGAAATATCTTTATTAAAGACCTCTATCTGCCTCAGCTTCCATGTGAAGAAAGACTGTCATTAAGAGTACTGATGTTGAATCTATAGCCCAATGGTAGCAAGCCTTCATTTTTCAACCTGCAGTCATAAAAAACCAAGTCACAATTCATAGAGTTAGCCATCTAGTATGATTTCTATTGAAAATCATAAATTCCCCTTTGAGAGAGCCATCTCAAACTAAAGAGGCTAATCTTCATTTAGAAGTGGTTTTAAAGAGTTACATTGAGTTGATTGATGAGCAACCAATCAAGATAAATTTGGTGATAACATTTTGGTGCATCTTCCGGGAGTCTGAAGACATATTTCCCAAAGTTTTTGTGCAAACAGTGAGGCTGAACTCTTGGAGGTAGTAGGAGCTCAAAATTTTTTGAGGCTGCATAACTACCTTGGTGAATCTATTGTTGAAGGATTCACATATTCATAGCTTCATGGTGATTCCGCTGGACTTATGAAGAACTCAGATGCTGCCATTCTTGTTTCGAGGTATGCATGTGTAGATTTTTCAGAAATTTATGGTTTCCCAAATCCTTTTCCCAAGGATGCATATATTTTAAGGAATGGTCCAAAATTGAATGGAGAAGATTTGAATTTGACCTTGAAGCATATATCAGATTTCCGTGACTTTACTGAGCTTCTTAAAGTCAGACATGAAGATATTTTCATCATATTGTTCTATGATTCATTTCAAGGGAAATGTAAGCAATGGATTGAAAGTTTTCCTGTCAGATCTATTAAGTCATTTGCAGATTTTTGGCTAATTTTTTTGGAAACATGGATGGAAAGAACAGAGTCGGTGTCATATTCTCCTTCCATTCAAGGTTTTAAACAATGGAATGATGATCACACTAATGAGTAAGTGGATGAAATTTTTTCTTCGACCTTGTCTTCTTATTTAAAGTCATTTAAATGCAAGTCAAAAGATAGGATTCAATTTTTGGATGAATTTGCTAAGAACATTGAGAAAGGCATGGAAGTTTTAGAAGATCAAATTCAATCCTATAGCCTCAATGGTCAAGATCATTCTTTTCAAAAGCATTTCATGCCAAAATACAAAGAGAAGGTGGTCCTAACTTTTTCTTTTGAGATTGAGGAGGAATGCCTTGTTCTTGAAAATAAGTTTGATAGCACACAATTGAAATCTTATGTTTCTAAATAAAGCATATATGAGCGGTCTAAAACTGCAGAATGACTTGAGAATTATCAAACAGACTATGTCTTCTATGATCCTATAGATGACTACATGGAAGAGTTCTACAATCCAAATTTCCAATTATGTTTTCATTGTGAAAATTAGACCCATTTATTGTTGCCTTGGTCATTTTAGTATCGAGTTTACATTTTGATTAAGCACAATCAAGGAGTGCAGGTATCAGATCAACTCATTGACTAGATTTATTGGAGGTTTCATGTTGCTTGAATCAAACATGAATATTGCAACTGTTAAGATAGGTAGGAGTGTGTGTGAATAAGTTCAAATAGACTGAGCATCTTTTCAGTATGTACAAATTTGGTTTTTTCAGCAGTAATCATCAAAAGCTTGAACTCGAGGAGAAGGCCATAAGAACTTGGTGAAGTCTTCATCAATTTCAGAAAATTTTCAATTTTTCAAGAGAGAGGCATGGGAACTAAAAGATATTTGTTGTACCACAGGGGGCACACCATCCCCACCGGAGCCACGATTATCACACTCAAAATTTTCAAATTTTTTTTTAATAAGGTCACCATAGGGTTCATGTTATATCATGTTGGGTCATGCATTTTTTCACCTAGGTTGATGGAGTCTCATAAAACATTTTCATGAAATCTTTGACTAAATTGCATTTGTTGGTGTATACCTTAAGGTTTAATATCCCCTTATAATCATGTCATTTCAGTCAAGTCAAGCCTCATATCATCTAGTTTTCATACCCATGCATTTAAATCATAAAACACTCCACCTATAAGTTTTTCATAGTTTCATAGTGTTTTACAAAGCAAATTGGGAGATTTCGCAACGAAAATTCCTAACACTTTTGTAGCGAATCTATCAGTTGTCAGAGCATTTTCACTACAAAACTGTGTTTTTCTACAAAAAGGGCCAAAATTGTGTGAGGTGTCACTTTTTCATTAGATAGGTGAAGGGTGAGGTCATTTGAATTCATTATGAATGATTCTATTGCCTTTTATGGTCATATGCCATTATCAAAATCCGAGTTGTAAAATAATTTCTTAAGACTTCACCCCAAGCTACTCTGTCATTCAGTAATTATTCCTTGCATGTGTAGTCTTCCAGTGTCATCCTTGGAGAGTTTAGCTTTGTGTCAAGTAGCTTGATGTCCAATTTGTCTTTACAGGTGTCATATTTTTAAAAGGGCAGCTTGGTTATAAAGGGAGATGGCCATGAAGGAGAAGGAATAAAAAGGAGGCTATGTGGTTAGATAGGTGCTCATAGACCTTAATATATTCATGGAGGAACCTAGTTTTGCTGAAGCATTCACCAATTTAGGCTGCTTGAATTTCTGCTAGAGCTAACAAGGAAATTGCTGTGTTTTTGGATTGTTTGAGCAACAACTTTCAATAGAAGATTATGGATGAATAGAGATAAATTAAGAAATTATGAGAGAGGTTATTTTCAATCAAAGAACAAGGAAAAATAACCTCCTTCAATTTTATAACAGGTTCTACCAGTTTGGATATTCAAAGATGTCTCTGGGACCTATTTTCAGAATCCAGAATTTTCTTGTTTTATACATATTTTACGAATGCAGGTTCAAGATATCTGGAGATGGTTTCTAAAACCCAAGAGAGTTTTTTCTTCAAAACATACTGAACTACAAAAACCTCCTTCATGTTTACAACAACTATCAAGGATAGGGAGGTAAGAGCTCCTCTCTGAACCCTATTGTTTCAGAAAAAACAGTCATTTTATTGCTAAATAAACTTGCTTAAGGTGAAAATGATGCTTTTTGAAGAGGGTAAGAGGCAAGTTTGTCTTATCATATTTCATTATATCACTTTTCAGACCTATAGGTGAAATTTGGAAGAAAAAGGAATATTTTTAATTTTCTCCATAATCAGGTAGTTTCGTAGCGTGCTCCAGGCTTGAGGCTAGAAAAATGCTACGAAAATTCTGAAGATGTTATTTTTCTTTAAAGGGTGGTTAAAATTGAAATTAAAACCCGGGAAAATTTTGTATTAGCTCTTTAAACATATCAAACAGATCCATGAAAGAAAATAGAGCTAATAGGTGGTGGAAATGAGTAGATTAAATTTGCTACCAAAAGTTGCTACGAAACTGCCTTGTTTTCCCCTGTTTCGGCAACAAGTTAAATTTTGAAGAAATTTTGGTTTGAAAGGTTGCATTAAAGGTTAGTTGATCATATGGAGAGGTAAAATATGGTCAGAATAATATTTTCATATAGGTTTGGTCCATTGAGTTGTCCAACTCATCTTCAAATTGCCATTCATTATGGAGTTACTTCATTATGTGAGATGGAAACAACTCCTGAAAAATAGGAAGAACAGTTTCATGAAGACAATGAGGATATTTATGCTTGATTGTGATCAGTGTGGTTAAAGCACATGTTTCTTTTCGATGTAGTTGGATTATCCTTTAAGATAAAGATGTAGTAAATAGGTGGTTGAGTTATGTTAGGACTCTAACTCATAAGTTAGTAGGTGCCAGTTTCTAGTTCCAATTATCTATTTTATGGTTATATTAGGTGTCAAAGGAAGCATTCGAAGGCTCAGCTTTGTTGAGAGGATCAATGTAAAGATATCTAAGTCTATTTATAGACAGAAGGTGGAAGAAAAGAAGAGGTTGGAGAATATTGCACCAAATTGCTACTTGTATGTTTTTTCCATTATTAGTAATATACAGTGACATTATACTTATAGACCTGAGATTATTTTGAGGTGTTTAATGTGTTTTTGTTATATATCTTTATTTATAATCACTTGCAATGAATTTTATCTCTAATTACTCAGAATTCATGCTTTCATGCTCTGACTTCCTTTAGGGGTGAAATTACTATGTTTTCCTTGTATTATGTATGTGAATCATCTTTATTAAAGACCTTTATCTGCCTCATCTTCCACGTGAAGAAAGATTTTCATTAAGAGTAATGATGTTGACTCCATAGCCCAATGGTAGCAAGCCTTCATTTTTCAACCTGCAATCATAAAAAACCAAGTCACAATTCATAGAGTTAGCCATCTAGTATTATTTCTATTGAAAATCATAAATTTCCCTTTGAGAGAGCCCTCTCAAACTGAAGAGGATAATATTCAGTTAGAAGTGGTTTGAAAGAGTTACATTCAGTTGATTGATGAACGACTAGTCAAGATCAATTTGGTGATAACATAGGTAAGCCTTTGATTTTGGCGACGAATTTCATCCTAGGATGTTTTTTAACCTCACTGCATTATGTGTGTTTCTAAACATGGATAATCGACAAATTATTTCCTTCAGCTTAAACCCAAAAGATAGGGTGGAATTTATTGACAAGACATTAGGTGATTTATACTATTATATCAAGTCTTTTTAAAAGTGGTTTGGGTATAATTTAAACTATTTTTCTAAATTATTTTATTACAAATCACTTGGTCTACTAGATCATAGTGTGTCATAGAATTGGGTAATTATTCTGAGGATCTATAGCGAATGGGTATTCCCCCTTTGAGGGTTGAATTTATAATATCTGATGTAAAAAATATTTTAGTTCATGGTCCCTCATACTTAGACACCATGGCTAAAATATTTTAGGGTGGAAAAATAATTAACCCCCTCCAGTGTCAATTAATTAAATTTTCTGACAAAAATTAAATTAAATCATAATCCAAAAAATTAATTAATTTAGAGACAAAAAATAATTCTAGTGGGTCAAAGAAGTTAATTTTTGGAGGTCCCCCACCAAGGAAAAAATGGATTTTTTAAGAAAAACTAAGCCCTTGGACCTTAGTGGTTAAATCAAAGTCAAATTTTGAGGAAATTGATCCAAAATTTTAATTTTTGGATTAATAAAAAATGGTTTTTATGATAAATTCGAATTCTCCAAAAAATAAATGTTTTCGACAACATAGATTAAAATATGGTCAAATAATTTACCAACGCTTAGGATTATTTTGATGGGGATCAAGCTAACTAGCCGTTATTTTCCACTTGGAGGATTTATCTATAAATTAGAAGCCATTTTCTTCTCAAGTGACAATGATGACTTTAGTATTTGGTTCTAGACTATGTAAATTTGTAACACTGGTATTGATCCATTGATATTTTGGGAACATTTGGTATCATACTAAAAAAATTTGGGGTTCAGTTCATGGTTTCTTTGTCACATTGATCTATGGTACATGCTAGTTATGTGCTAATCCTGGTATTGTGCTTCAGTGTTGTATGAATTTGTATTTAATTTCTCAATAATAGGAGCATTCTATTGGTAAATTTTGGATTTATATTAGGTGATCTGATTCATTATATGATTTGACAAATTTTCCTAAGAAATATTATAAAGATATGTAGGTACACTAGCCCTTGGGCTCCAAGTTCACAGATTGTGGGCAAGGGTCGACCCTGTTTCGGCATCGAGAAATTTATATGGTATTCTTACATTGCTAAAGACTATGGTTAATACCCTAACTTTTGAAATACATTGATCCATTTTCATTGTTTAAAAACTCATTTTCTCAAAAAAATCTATTTTACAAGCATTGTGTATTTGTAAATATACTTTTTCTAACCCTTGTTTTGTAGAAATTTGGGCTAGGGGTTTTCTTTTTATTTTTTGTATATATTGGGGTTTTGAGAAATTTTATTTTCATTTTTGTAGGTGAGATTCAAGAATATTTTTCTAGGTTTTGGAACTAGATCTAGGCTCTTGAGGGTAAGATTTAATCTCCATTAACTTTTCAGGGCCAACATCCAAGATTTTAGAGTGAATTTGGATGATCTTTGAAGATCTGAAGTGAGAATAAATTTTCTAGGGGTTTGAATTTTTCTAAGGCATCATAGGTCTAGCGTGGGCCTCATTCTCCCTTGTCATGACCCTTTTTCCTCTTCTTGGTGATCTCTAGCCCTGGTTCGACCTTCAAACCCTAGCCACAACCCCTTTTTGCCTAGGAGGCATGCCTGAAGGCCTTCTCCCCTTAGCCATTGTCCATTTTTATCCTCCTAGCCCTTTCCATGGGACTCCTCCTCACTGTCGTCAGCCTTCGAGGGTTTCTTAGTTGTAGCTACAACCCTTTCTTACCTTGTCGTGATCCCTCAAGGCTTCCTCTTCCCTTCTCTTCCCCTTATACCTCCTCATCATCCATATTTCTTGGTCGCGGGCCTCTCAACCTTCCTCCTTCCCTCTCAGCTACCTCTTTCTCCCTTACGACAAGGCTTAAGTCCTCTTTCCTTGCCTCAACCTTTCCTCTTTCCCTTGCGACAACCTTTAGTAGGGTTGTTAATTTCTGAACATGTTCTATGCAATTTCAGTTTAGGGCTCAAAATATTGAAGGAGATAGAACACACTAATAGATCGATGGAAGACAAGCCAAAACAGAGATGATGAATGGTGGCACTACGGCAGTCAGCAAGATGCTTCTACCAGCATAGTTTTCAACAAGTCATACAGCCAAGCATGTCACACATAACCCCAGAACAACCCAAACAATGAATAGTCTATATATACGCAGCTCCAACGTTGTCCAGGGAGAGAGAATTCCTCCACATAATGTGTGTCAAATTAACTCTAAGTCTCTCCAATATATAGGAATCTTTGGGGGTGTGTGACACGTCCTTTAAGACATTTAAGTCTATATTTTATTCCAAACCGACCTAGCACATAAGTGGAATAAATTCAAAGTACATGTTCTACTCATCCGATCGAGATGATATTTAGATCAATATTACACCTCTCCAAGAGAGGAATGCAATAAAAATATTGGGATCATCATCTGAGTAGCACAACCTGGAGTTTGGACCTAGTTGTCCAATTTTAACACTCCCTCTCAACTAGGGAGAACCCTGTCCACTAGTGCAATCCAAACATCGTGTGTCATCTCGTCGTAACTTGCTTTGCTGGCCTCTTTATTTCAGAACAGAAGTGGTTCAATCACAAAGACATCATACCCAGATGACAGATTCAGCCCAGAGATCTGAAACCTCTATAGGACTCACAAAGAGTCTCATACCAACCCGAAGTTGGTTTACTTGACCCAAAGTCAGTTGGAGGTCTAAAACCTCACTAAGACTCAAGAGAGTCATATACTAACCCGAAGTTAGTTTCACTAACCCAAAGTCAGTTGGAGTTCTGAAACCTCGCTAAACTTGATCCCATATCAAATGGTTGGACACGTGCCATCCTAGACATAGAGAGTATGGAAATCTCCAATGCATCCGTCGGTCTTGCTATGGTCTCTATTCACATTTCCCACCTCATTGGACAAATGAGAGGTACTTCCCATGAGTCTGAAACTCCATGGGTAGGATGCATACGGGGCACAGATTAGAGAGAGGTAAACCATCTCAATATCATCATGGTGGGGTAGAAGCACACCAACTAGGTTCGGCAAGCCTAGCCCTATGGTTGCTTATAGCACCAAAGCTATCCCCAAAACCCCCTTGGAGCTCCCAGAGCTCATCGTCCAATAATACCCTTAGAATAGGGTTGTTCAATGATTCCAAGATTCTCATGGAAGGTTAGGAACATGACCTTCCCCAAGGGCATCATGAGAATATCTGCAACCTGCTCATCAGTTCCTATATGATCGAGCCTTACGGCGCCTCGCTGTACCATATCCTGGATAAAGTGGTACCAGCCATCAACATGCTTGGATCAATCGTGGAACCCGAGATTCTATGACAAATTAATCCCCCTCTGGTTATTTCAAAGGATAACGATGGCATCTAGCACATGCTCGAATAGCTCACTGAAGAGATTTCGCAACCAAGTGACTTCACAATGGGTCCTACATGCTGCAATGTATTCAACCTTAGCAGTGCTCAAGGCTACCATCTTCCTTTTCCTCCCCGAAGAAGATCTACTTGTGAAGTAGCATCCAGATGTGATCTTACGATCCACCACACTACCAGCCTAAATGGAATTAGTATATCCAAGGAGTTTCATGCTCCCGGCAGTGTATCTCAACCCATGGTCTATCGTGCCACTAAGATATCTCAAGATTTTCTCGGCACCAACACAGTGAATGTTATAATCAACCATGTGTTGACTCAAGGTGTTCACTACGCAACATACAACTGGATGGGTGTTCACTAAGAACGACAGAGCCCCTACAAGTTGACAATACTCAGTAGGATTTCCTAACATGGGCCCAGCAGTGCTTTCGCTCAACTTCTTGAAGTTGAGCTCCATCGGAGTCGACACGGACTTGCAGCCCATCATGCTAAATATTTCCAAAATCTTCACAATGTATTTTCCTTGAGAAAGGAAAATCTCACCAGGTCTCTGCCAGACCTCTAGGCCTAGGAAGTAGTGTATCAGTCCTAGGTCCTTCATCTCACTCTCAGCATCGAGCTCCCTCTTGCACTGATGAATGAGAGGATCAACACCTATCAGGAAGAGGTCATCCACATACAGCACCAAAATGAGAGGATTCTCTCTATTTATCTCTATTAGCCTTGAAGTAAAGGTTCAGATAAATATTAATACAAGTGAAGCCCAACTTCATCAGGTAGCTATCTATCCTCTCGTACCAATCTTTGGGTGCTTGCTTTAGCCCATAGAGGGATTTCTTCAACCTGTAGACATGGGTGTCCCGATCCTGGACTTCGATCCCTAGAGGTTGCTCTACATACACCTCTTCCTTTTACCACACTATGTCAAAAAAATTATCTTTCCATCCATCTGAAGAAGCTTCCATCCTTGCGTATCAGCAAGGGAAATAATAGATTATAGGTGCTATAATAATTAGTGCCTTCCTAGAAAAGTCTCAGGCAACACATTTTCCCATCAGATACATTCTTGATCTTATATCAAGGTGACAACAGTTATGTTCTACGATCTCGGGACCATATCCTAGACATCATGGATTCATACTTATTAAGTATCGCATCCTTCCAGACTTGATGCTTTACAACTTCTTCAAATGATCCTGGATCATATTATACTCATGGCAGCTAGATAGCTTTGGTATTTATATGGCTTCTTAGTTTTCTTCTGAAATTTCACCCTTGAAGCCATATGTCTTTGAGTCATGAGGGTCTTCTTTCTTTTAGCAATGATATTAGCTCAGGTTGTAGTCTCCCTCTTAATGCTAGCTCTACTTGTGAGAGTAGACATTTGGTTTAAATGAGGGCATCCGAGACACCAACTCGGAGAGGATTTTTATACACAGGGGTCAAAAACCATCAAGAATCATAGCCATATGCTGTCATATAGCTGTCATGCATCTTGACACGTATCATATATAACATTTTTTCAAAACTTCACAAGCTTTGTTGACCATGGTTCCAAATACTTGATGGTTCAAGACTCCAAAAATGTGATTGTACAAGGCTCCAAACACTTCACAGTTATTTAACCTTCATCAAGCCATCATAGGTTCACTACAGTTATCTCTTCTATTTAGAATATGAACCTTATATTACAAGGACTTCTCCAGTATCTTTAAAGATCATAGTCCTTCACAATGTTGTATTGTTGGTCAGTCAAGAGAGTAGAGATTCGATTTTGATCCATTTGTGTTGTAGATGAGTAACTTTCAAGTTTAAAAATTTGCCGAGATTACAAAAAAAAACATGCTACCCACAAATCTGAGCTTCACCAAGACTATGATGATCCATTCGATTTGGGTTTGAATTTGCAAATGCAGAAGCACAAATAAAATACCAGAGTTTGAAACCAGAATTTAAACAATCAGCTGGAGCGACACTCACTATGAAACCACAAGTCAAGTAAGTTTTCAGCGGAACAGACCCAAAGGTAAAGACCTTGCAATTTAAGCACTTGTGAATAAGACCTTGTACGTATTACACAACAACATTCCTTCTCTCTTCTAAATGGTGATTAGGCTGAATGCGAGCAATCAACTATACAGTTATGTCTTTGGCAATGGCCCATCTCTCTCGGGCTAAGGTTCACGTAACAAATCCTGCTTCGTTGGGAAAGAGGCCACTTAGATGTACCCAGCCTTCATGATAGCCCCCACAACTCCCCTTTGGCAATCTCTGTACCTATCTCTTCCTTAATGGAGAGAGAGAACCCTTCGTTGTTTCTCTGCCTCCAGAAGAGCCATCATGTTTATCACTACTTGTTGCACACGGGATTCAAATTTTGATTCCAACTCCTCACGCTCCCTTTCAGCACGCATTTGCACTTCTATTTTAGCAGCTTCATCTGACTTGGCTAAGCGCATTTGTGCATGTGCCAAGAGCTCCAATCTCTTTTTCTCAACAACAGAAAATTTGGCTTCGAGGCATTGTGCCAAGTCTTCAGGGTTAGAATACCAAGTTAGACTTCGAGGCTTTGGCGAAGCCTTGTTTTCCAGCCACTCATGAAATTGCTGGCACCTGAGGTCAGCTTCTTTGAGCTTAGCTTCAATTTCTTTAAGACTGGATGGCATCCTGGGCTCGTTTTCAGGCACCTCTAAGAGGCGTTGACAGACCCTCTTCGGCACACTTTGAGTTGTCCCATTAGGGTCAGTCACGTCTATTTCAAAGGCAATCCTGGAAATAGGTCTTTCGCCGCCAATATCCATAAAATCTAGGCTTGTAGAACCGACCATTTTTCATAAAACCTCCAGAGACTCAAAGAACACTGAACAACAGATCAAATTCAATTTAGCGTTAATATGACAGAACAGAGCCCCAAAAATATAATGATTCCTTTGGAAAAAAAAATCCCAATTATGGGCCAAGAACTGTGCAGAGTACGGAAAAACGGAGATCAAATAGAAACCAGAGACAAACTATAGCGATCGTAGGGAAAATAACACGTCAAATAGTTTGAATTTCAATGCCTGTAACATCGTTGTGAATCGAAGAAACAACTCTATTTCGTCAATTGTACATAAGGAAAATGAGTGCTCCATGTTACTTCGAGGATAAATTGTCAACCTCACTCAGACGACTCAATTCGGTTTGAGAGAATTTCGTTTGGTGAAATTTAGTCATCCCTTGGTGGCAGAGAACCTAGACGTCTCGAATGATTCCCCACTGACAACTTTTTCTAAATCGATTTCTGTGGCCATTGATATTTTGTTTCAGCCTCCTCTGCACTAACAGTGGTCAGGCGTTTAACAATGATGGCTTTCGGCATTGTCCACCTTTAAAAAAAAAACGGCTCACTCAAACCAATCTAGACCTTGGATTCTACCTATGAAACTGGCCTTATCTCTCGAGTTGCACGTCAAGTTTCTCAAGCTTCAAATTTTCTGAGCTGCACGTCAAACTTCTTGAGATGCACGTCAAGTTACTCAAGCTTCAAATTTTCTATATGATCTGCAGATGTAAGGACCTACGACAATGCTTCAAGAATCGATCACATATTTATGAGTTTAACTTCGGCCTTAATACAACGTGGTATGTTCTTCAGGTCACAACTTGATTGTTTGTTAAGATATCGCTCAGGTATTGTGTCACAGAAAATCAGACTTTCTCAAGAAAAATCATAGGCATAATGCATAATCTGCAGCCAAAAGAAATGAAGGTCTTTTGCTTCAAACGTAGCCCTGGTCTCAACAATACTTTTCTTGTCTAGTTTCTAGCGATTATTCACAGAAAACTTCAAGTTGGATGGAATATGCACCTGCAAATAGATAGTAAAGCCATGAAAACCTTTTAAATTGATAATAGTTCAAAATAAATAAATAAAACCCTTCCTATGAAGTCTATTTCAGATGGCATAGAAATCCTTAAGACAGAGATAATCCATTATGTTCCATCGGTTCGCTTTAGTGAGGATATCACACTCTGTGACTGCTCCAAATTTTCATATTCAGAGCCCTACAATTTTAAACACGATTCTGAGACTCAGAATTGGCATGTGAGTTTTTTTTTTCTTGTTCTGTTTTTTTTTTTTTTTTTGTTTCATGCCTTTACTGAGGGATACAATTGTTTGATATCCAACCAACTATAAATGAACATCAGAAAAACCCTTTCCCAATCTTCAAGAGAAAAATAAAATAAAAATAAACTGATCCTTCAACAGATCCACATTATACTAGCTGTCCCTTGACATAGATTGGACTTTGTCTTCCCCTTTCTCTGATACCATGTTAATTTCTGAACATTTTCTACGCCATTTCAGTTTAGGGCACACAATACTGAAGGAGATAGAACATACTAATAGATCGATGGAAGACACGCCAAAATAGAGATGATGAATGGTGGCATTATGACAGTCAGCAGGATGCTTCTACTAGCAAAGTCTCCAACAGGTCATACAGCCAAGCATGTCACACATAACCCCAGAACAACCCAAACAAAGAACAACTTATATATACGCAGCTCCAACGCTGTCCAGGGAGAGATAATTCCTCCACACAATGTGTGTCAAATGAACTCTAAGTCTCTCCAATATATAGGAATCTTTGGGGGTGTGTGACACGTCCTTTAAGACATTTATGTCTATATTTTATTCCAAGCCGACCTAGCACATAAGTGGAATAAATTCAAAGGACATGTTCTGCTCATCCGATCGAGATGATATTTAGATCAATCTTACACCTCTCCGAGAGAGGAATCCAAAAACAATATTGGGATCGTTATTTGAGTAGAAAAACTCGGATTTTGGACCTAGTTTTCCAATTTTAACAAGGGTTGTCTTCTAGTTGCAGCCCTAATGGCCTCTTTTAGCCCTAACGTAGGCCTAATTGGCCTTTTCTACCCTAACCGTAGGACTATTTGGTATTTTTCTCCTAATCGCTAGCCTTTCTAGGCTTAGCATCCCCTCTCCTATCCCTCTCCTTGCCCTCATTTCCTTATTCCATCTCTAATTTGGTTATAATTTGATTTTTCATCTAATTCTTTGTGTTTGTAGTGAATTTTCAAGCTAACATTGGTGGTTGCAATTTCTCACTTCATTGGAGAAGTTTTTGGCATGTTTTCTAGCCATCTTCTAGGCCAAGAGGCCTATTGATTTTCATCATCTAACCCTTACTTCGTCAATATTTCACTTACAACTATCTGAACATTGCATTAACATTAGTATAAAATTATTTAAGTGTCCTAAAAATCACTAATAAGTCTCATAAATTCATCAACAAGTCATTGCATCAACTGAGTATTGATTGTTTGGCTCATTTCATGATTTATTGTTGATTGTCATAGGCACAATAAGGTCTGATATATAACAATGTCTTGGCTTCTAAAGGAGAGATCCAACTTGTTTCTCTTGTTTCCATTGCATCACTACCTAAGTGGCTTTTCTCATTTGCATTTGGTAGTTATAAGCATTGCATCTATTGCATAGGCTAAAGTGCTCCAAATAAAATTTACCTATGGCTGTCACAATAATTAATTTTTCTCACTTAATATCATTGGAATATAAGTTTGTTGTTGGTTTATGTCCTATTGATAAGCATAAATAACAGTGGGAATTTTTTTTACATTAAGTTATTGAGGTAATTTATGATAAATTTATTTCATAAAAATACTAACATTGTGTTTTCTTGTGAGTTCCATAATCCTAAAGTTATAATTCTACACTTAACAAGATCATTCACTTGACACATTAATCTAAAATATCTAATATCATCTTGACTGGTTAGTATTGTCACATTGGAGGTCTAATTGCTACACATCTAATTGGCATTGTGATAATTAGTTAATTAATTGTGCTTAAGAACATCTAGTTTTTGACCAATAACTTGATTCTTGTGTCATCTCATACAACTGTTAATAAGAAACTTAGTTAATTTTTCTTGGTAATAAGTGCTCTTGTCTCTTTTACTTGCCATCATTGTCACTATTGTTCATGATTAAAATCTATTGTCGATGACAATTTTATCTTTGGTATATTGGTGATTTATTTATTTAAGAGTATTTAGATTGTTATCATTTGGGCAATTATTTCTTGGTTATCTCTTGTATCTTGTGGGCACTTGTGATATTGAGCACTTCAACTTGTATTTAATATTGTATCTCATTTATTACGTACTCTTGTGTGATAACTAAATATTAATTGTAAATTAAGTACCTAAATCATAAGAAATCTTAAATCAAGGGAACTCAACTATCTTGCATTGCATTATAGGCCGAGTTGTGCATTAATAAACTCACCTCCAAGCCAAAGCTTGGTTGATAAAAATATAGGGCCACACTTCATCTTATAGATTGCGAAGGATAGATCCTCTCTAGTGGTTAAAATGATGACCTTGCAATCATTAGAGCCATGGTATCTACAACATCAAAGGCATCAGGTATGTTATATTTTGAAGAGAGGCATTATTAACCAAGCCTCTTCTTGCTTTACCTTGACTTCTTTCTACCACCTACTTTAGAGGCTAGCCTCAAAATAATTAAGAATTTAAGGATTTACTCAGTTAGGCATATAATTAAAATTAACCAAGATCTTGCATCCCACCTAGATAATAGGATTTGCATATCATATAATATAGTTAAGTATTTAGGTAGCGGTTTTTCATCCGGTTACCTGGTTCATAATTGAAATAAAGGAAGTATTTGAATCCATAAGGCACTGGTCTCATAGATAATTCAATTTAATCCTTTAACTTTATAAACTAAATCAAGTGGATAGGCTATTCAATCATGTCTCCCGGACTTTTTGGCTACCAACAAGCCTTGCATTTTCACATTCTTTAGGGACTACCCCCCATATCATGTTGTTGGGAGACAAATAGAATGGAGAGGTCAGGTATCAAAGCGACAACCCCCGACTTGAGCCATTGTCGCAACATGCCTGTACAATTTGAACGACAACACACCCTTTGTATTTTATTTTATTTTCATAGAATTGTGCATAAGAACTTATTATTTTTACGAGTGGAAGAGGGATCCTGACTTACTGAGAGAAGAGGTGGTTGTTCCTTTAGAGACAAGTTTTATGCCTTTGATGTTTTGATTTCTATTTTTTTCCCTTTATCTTACTCTACATAGATAGATAGGAAATAACACACATATTCATAAACAAGCTTGGGTGTAGGAAAAAGAATCCTAAAAGATATGGGCCTCATAGTTTGCTTATAATTATCCAAGTAAAGGATCATATGTTTTGTCGAAAAATCATCGACTCAGAAGTGATAAACCAAATAAAGGAAGATGTAACATATAAGCCAAGGGATGCACATTACTTCAACTTTCCATTCAAAAAATATTAAGCTACATTATCTCAAATCTTGAACCGAATTTATTCAAAAGACAAAGAAAATCAACAGAATAAAACTGAAACATGCAAGATGAAACCGTTGAAGATTGTAACTAGGTTTGGTATTCATAAATTATATTTTTTGTACTTATCAAAAGAATTAAAGAAAATAGTTTATATTATTATTAAATGACTTATTAAAGCATGGGTTTCATGCTTGGGTCACTACTGCACCAAACCATGAAAGCCCTATATTCAAAGAAGAAGATATAAACCATGAAAGCCCTACTACAAATAAAGAAGAAGAAGAAGGATCAAATGAGCCTATTTAACTGTGATCATCCCAACCACAAGGAAAAGGCCAAATTGGTTAAAAGCTACACTAAAATATGCTAAAGGACATGAAGCTCCAATAGGAACCTTTAGGGAAAGTAGAAGACCGAAGAGATACTCTGGCTATGCTGCATATATGACAAAGCTAATTCAAGATGAACCATATACATTCAAAGAAGTTGTTCAATAAGAATTTTGGAAGAAGTCGATTAAGGAAGAATACCAATCCATTATGAAAAATGGGGTTTGGGAAATAATTCCTATACCTAGTGACAAATCAGTTGTCACATCCAAATAGATCTACCAAATCAAGAATGTTGTTGATGGAAGTATAGAAAAGTATGTTGTCGCACAGATTGTCTAGGCAATGCGACAATGGCTCAGATCGGGGGCTGTCACCCTGATCCCCAATCTCTATCTAAGTTGTCTCCTTGCAAGCTAAGGGAGGTAGACCCTAATAGAAATGAAGAAGCAGAATTGGTTGAGAATCAACCAACCCAGGAGACACAGTCAGATAACCAAGTACTTGATTAGATTAACAAGATTTCACAGATCAATTATATTAAAACCAGTGCCTTATGGAGTTAAAAGATCCCGTTATGCAATTAAAGCCAAGTAATTGATGTATAACTGCTGCTATGAAAATACAAATGACCACAATGATATTCAATATAAAGCACCACAACCATTCATTAAAATACTTAAGCCCTCAGCAACAAATCATGAGGTGACCATTAAAGTAAAATGCCAGATGCTTGCAATTTTCCCAAATTTATGATGTTTCAATTAATTCCAATGCAGAAAAATAAATGTTCCTATATAGTCAAACTTTAGATAAAAGGTTAAAAGCTCATTTGACTATAAAAATTTTGGAGAAATTTTATATGTTTTGTATTTTCTATATTTTTTATAATTTTTTAAGTTTTTGTGCATAATATTCGATTTAAATAGCATAAAAAATCTGAGTTTTTACAGGAAGAAATTTAAGTTTGTCGGGCAGATTTTGAATGTAATAGGTTTTCCTCACACCACATATCTGTCATCTATCTCCCCTTGAGACCCATCGATATAAAGCCATTCCTTATCTATGTCTCCTTCCTGCCCGCTGCTAAGTTGTCCAGTTTCATTCAGCCTTGCCTTTCGATTTTTTCCATCGCTACCTTGCCTCACGCCCTCTGCAGACCAATCTCCTCTACGCATACCCTTCGATTTCCTTAGCCGACCCTCCCCTTGTTGTCCTTGTCTCATCTTTTCCGTCCTCAACACTGCACCTTTCCCTTTTTCATCGATCTTCATCGCTCATACCCTCCTCACGCTGTATAACTCTCCCGCGTCCCTCCGCAGACCCATTTCCTTAACGTTGTATCGAGCTCCTTTATCGTCCAACCCTCATCTGTTTGATTTCATTTTCTTTGTTGTCCCCTTCAAGCCATCCGACCTACATCGCCTTCCTTGTCGACCTCCCATCCTCTCCCGCCGTCGAATTCTTCTCTTCCATCGACCTGCAAGCAAAGCAAACAATCAAACGCATACGTTAAAGTTTCAAAGCCTGTGTTTCTTTTACGTAGTGCGGTTTTGTTTTAAGCCTTAGTTTTTTTTTTTAATTTTTCGACTTTAGATTTAATGTCTTAGGTTTTAATGAATGATATTTGTTTAGCATTAGATGTTAGTTTTTTTTATTTAATTCGATTTTTTTTTAGTTTATCTTTGGGTTTTAACTTTTTTAATTCGATTTTTGTTATTTTAGTTTTATATTTGACTTTAGATATTGTAATGTTAAATTTAGTTTAGTTTAGATTTTAATTTAGCCTTAGTTTTAATATTTGTTTAATTTTAGTTTTTTTTTAGTTGTTAGATTTTAGATTATAGTTTTAGTTTAGGATTTTAATTTTTAGTTTTGTTTAATCTAGTTTTAAATTTTTGTAGAATTTGTTTAAAATAATAAAAAAATTTAAAAATTCTAAATCCTATAGTCAAATGAGCTTAAAAATCCTTATCTTAAGGTTGACTATATAAATTTTAATTTATGGATTGGGTTATTTAGAACATTATAAATTCGGAAATATTTCAATGATCTGGCATTTCAATTTGGTAATCGTCTCATGATAGCATTGTTGTGGATTCAAAGTATTTTAATGAATGGTTGTGGTGCTTTCTATTGGATATCATTGTGGTCATTTATGTTTTCATAGCAGAAATTATACATCAATTATGAGGCTTTAATTGCATAACGGGATCTTTTAACTCCATAAGGCACTGGTTTCAATATAATTGATCTGTGAAATCTCGTTAATCTCATCAAGTACTTGGTTATCTAACTGTGTCTCCTGGGTTGGTTGATTCTCAACCAATTCTGTTTCTTCATTTCTATTAGGGTCTACCTCCCTTAGCTTGCAAGGAGACAACTTAGATAGAGAGATTCAGGATCAAGGTGAAAGCCCCTGATTTGAGCCGTTGTCGCGTTGCCTAGACAATCTATGCAACAAAAAAGTACAAAGAAAGGCTTGTTGCAAGGGGATTCTCACAAAATAAATGAATAGATTATGAAGAAACATTTTCACCTACAACAAGGTATAATACCATTAGATCTTTGGTTTCATTGGCCGCTACAATGGGTTGGAATATCCATCAAATGGATGTGAAGACCACATTTCCAAATGGGACCATTGATGAGGAAGTATACATTGAACAACCCAAACATTTCAAACTAAATAACATGGAATCTCACGTTTGCAAACTCAATAAATCCCTATATGGCTTGAAGCAAGCTCCTAGGGCATGGTAAGCGAGAATGGGTGCATATCTCCTATAAATGGGTTCGTGAAGGGTACTGTCGATCCAAATCTCTCCATCAAGGTTGTGAATAATGAGCTTGTCATTATTCTACTATATGTGGGTGATCTATTCATTAATGGTGTGAAACATAAAATTCAAGAGTACAAGAATATGTTGGCAGACGAGTTTGAGATGAAGGATTTAGGACTCATGTAGTGACAACTTGGGTCTCGAAGTATGGCAGAAACCTGGGGAGATATATTTGGGGCAAGGAAAGTAGATCATCATAATGTTGAAAAAATTTGGAATGATGGATTCCAAGCCCATGACTACTCCTATTATCACAAATCTCAATAAGTTGCAAGGTTCTCACTGAATTCTTGTGGATCCTGCCTCCTAACAACAAATGGTGGGCTCCCTAATGTATCTGGTAAACACTAGGCCAAATATATGTTATGAAATAAACATTATTAATCATTTTTAGTTGGAACCTCATCATCATCACTAGATAGCTTCCAAACATATATTAAGATATATTTGTGGTACTATATATCATTTCCTAAAATACAATAGTAAGGAAGTCAACCTAATTGGCTTATCATATTTTGATTGGGGTGGAGGTGATTACGATAGAAGGATTACTACCAGTGGATGGTTCAGTCTGGGTTCTGCTATGGTTTCATGGATGAGTAGAAAGAAAGGTCTCGTTGTCATAAGTAGTGTTGAAGTTGAATATGTGGTTTCATGTGAAGTAGGAAAGGAGGTTGTATGCTTAAGGAAGCTTCTGATAGACTTATTCATGAATTATCTAAGTCCTACTATAATCAACTTTGACAATCAAAGTTGTATAAATATGTCTGGAGATCCTGTGTTTCATACTAGGATGAAGCACATCAACAATAAGTTCTGCTTCATTAGGAACTTGGTACAATATGGGATCGTGAAGTTGGAGTATGTCTCGATAGATGAACATGTACCAGAGATATTGAAAAATTCTCTTCCTAACAAAAAGTTTGAATATTTAAGAGACAAGCTCGGTCTGGTAAATATTTATGATTGTATTGATGATGATATATTGGAAGAGATATGTTGAGGCTTTGTGAGTGATTCATTTTCTAGAAAGACATTATTCTGACACTTTATATTGATGTTTGGTAGGGAGGGTGGCATCAGGTGGATGTGCACCTAGTTCCCTGGTTTGGTGGTTAGTAAGTAAGCCTGATGGTACCAATAGAGGTTGAAGCTTTTAGTCCACCTTCGTCCCACTTGGATAGATTTTGTTGGCCAAGAATCTACTCCATGGAATTGCGGTGCCCAAACTGTTGAGTGACCAATGGATAGATTTCCCTGATTAGGAATCTAGTCCATGGCATTGTAGTGCCTAAAGCTCTTCATATTTCACGTAGTTTGAGATCTTACATTTGTATATTATGAATACCTCCCTAGATAAGAGAGAGTGTTGAATATTGTAACTAGGTTCAGTATTCATATATTATATTTATTGTAATTATCAAAATAATTAAATAAAATATTTTATATTATTATTAAATGACTTATTAAAGCACAAGTTTCATGCTTGGGTCATATTATTTTAGGTAAAAGTCCCCATTGTGGACTTGTAGGTTTTATTCTAGTCATTACAGATTTATATTGACCCATATTGGGCTTTTGAATAATGTAATTAGGTTTAATATTGAGTCAAAAACTATTTAGAGTACCTCCGCATCAAGTCGGCCTTAAAGGTACATATTCGACCTCACCTGGAGCCTATAAAAGGAAGGAGATCAAATTCATTTGGAGTATCACTTCTCAAGTCAATTTGATATCTACTGCTACATAGGAAAAAGTGTGAAGTGGAAGGAGGAAGTTGCAAGGAGTTTGAGTTGGGTCAAGAAGGTAGAGAAAGGAAAACTCGAAATTTTAGTGGTGGTCTCTCTCCATTTCGTGCCCTCTCTTGGGAGATCGAAGTCTTTTAGTGTTTGTTGCTGCTGTTGTTGCTGGAAGTGTAGCCTAGTCGAAGTTCCTAGAGGACAAGTTGCTGCTACTGCTGGGTCAAAGATGTGTAAGGTTGACTTAGTGTTGAGGAAAGGTTTAATCTATGTCTAGGGTAATGAGTCTCAAATAATTCTATTGAAGGAAGATAATTTTGACTGGGTTTTCCCCTAAGAGAGGGGTTTTTCCTTGGCATAGTGCCTACATCATACTGTTTCTCTCCTTTTCTGCTTCATCAACTTTTCCTTATATGTATGCCAAAGCTTCCATCACCTTTTCATCTGTTTATGCTTGTTTCCTTGCTTCTTCTAGTTGAGATCTAAGGGAGGAGACTTCTTCCTTGTATTGACCAACTTGTCCTTTAATTTTATTGAAGTCTTCATGTCTTTGTTCAATATGGCTTGAAAACATTTCTTCCCTTTCCTTTGCCTTATCCAATTTATTTGTTATGGATATGACTTCTTCACGATGATTTCTTTCGTTTTGATGAAATTCTTCCTTAATTTTGGTGAGCTTGTTACACAAAATTTTATCATTGTCCTTGTACTCCCTATTCGCGAATCGTGGAGGACATTTATAGTGCTCCATTTGTACTTTTTACATCATGAAAATATGCATTTTCACCCCTTACAGTCTGAAGAATAATCTCTCTTTTGATCATTCCTGGAGAAGCTCCCTAAAAACCTAATTATTTGGAGGAGCGTGATCCTTCTGTGTCTCACCAGTGCCGATGGCCCATCCTTGGCCTATGACCAACATCAATCGGCGCTAGTATGGACCTCACACTCGCACCGATCTACTTCTGGAATATTTTTTAAAATGGAAACAAAGCTTCATGGCCTAGAAGCTTTGAGAGCAGAGAGTTTAATGTTTGTTGATTAGGATATGGCCGAGCTTCCTCCCTCGGGCCTCTTGTTCCTACAAAAGAGGAACCACCCAAGGAGATAAGCCTTTTTCCCATCATAATTGGATTCATGTCCCCTCCTCCATCTCTATAAATTGATCACCCTCCAATGCCTCTGCTAGTTAGAACAGAGTAGAGGAGAATAACAAAGAAAGGTTTGAATATTTTCATAAGATTTGAAGGAGAGAGTTGAGACCCTTAGCCTTCTCACACTGAGTTGAAAATGAGTGCTTTGGAGAAGTGAACGGATTCAAACCCACTGAAGGAGAGCTTCGACATCAAAAGTGCAGGTTGTAACTACTATTTTATTAATAATATGATACAACTAATATTTATTTTCCATTCTTGTCCATGATTTATGATAAGAATTATAGCATTCCTTGATCAATTATATAGGTTATAGTTGTATATGCATGTTGCACTTTTATGTTTCTTATTGTTTCTTGGTCACTTGTGCAGGTAATTGAATGCTGGTAGCAGTGAAAATCAATTTTGGAAAAGCAAAGGACCAAGAGCTTCGACGAGGAGCAACATCACAACATCAGATCGAGGTAGGCCATCTCCTTCGATCTATGTTTCATATATAATCTAGGAAAGTAGGTATTTTCTTGTTCGCCTTTTTGCTAGACCCACCCTAGGGCCAGAGGGATCATCTCTGTCTACAAAGAGGATTTACCTAGAAAAAAATTCGGTGACTCTGTTGGGGAAGTCATTTAATTTAGTCTCTTTTCACTCTTTGAGTTTTTTATTTTTTTTCCATATTTTGCCGAACATCCATCTCTCCTTTGTTCCTGGATTTTGTGACTGCTTGCAGTCATCAATATTTATTATGAAGTGATAAGCCTGGCCTTATTTGCACAAACCCTTTTTTTTTTGGTCATTTTCCTTGATCAACGATGTTAAATCCTTAACAAACATGCTGATCAACGCTAAATTCCTTAACACAGAAGTGCTTATTCCCTTCCAACGTGAGGTTCAGCCTCACAGTCACGTTGATTTATGTGTGAATTTTTTTAGGGTTTCCATTCACTGATTGTCGATGTGTATTACCCTTCAAAATTTCTTTCTCTCCTCATTTTGCTCTTGTTCTCTTTTGTTCAGCGACTTGATTTTCTCAATTAGTTCATCTTTGGTCTTCTTTCTTTCAAATTGTGCATCATTTTCATCCTAGGGTTTCTAGGTGCTTTGAGTCATTTAATGGTTAAATGCTTCATTGGTTTCCAAACCTGTTGTTGGGTCAGTTTTTTCATCTATCTCCAACCTTTTGATTTGGTTGTTTTGGTTTTTTCAGTTTCTTTATATGATTAGGGTTTTCAAGTGTCCATCCCATGCGCCTTTGATTCTCTCTTTTCCATCATAAGCATAGATCACATTTCTTGTTTTCAACTGAAGGATCTTTCTGTGTGTTAGTCAATGTGAAAAGCGAAGAGTCTTTTTTTTAGGCAAGTGATTCGAAATATCTCTTGAGTGCTTCAACTCTTTAAGTTTTTTGTTATTTGGAGGAATTTATTTGGAATACTCAAAACAAGTGTTTTTTTCTTCCATTTTGTGTCTTTTTTCTTTCTGCTCATACAAAGAAAAGAGAATTTTTCATTCATTTAGTTTTCATCTCAAAATTTGCATTTCGTCAAAAATGCATTAGATAAGTTGCATTCATAAGTCAATTTTGAGATTCATCATTGAACTTAGGTTAGATTTTTTAATGATTGAAATATGGAACGTGCATTGAGTGCATTTCTCATTCATTGAAAGAAAAGGAAATTGTGCATAGATTACAATTGCATAGTTTTCAGAAAAAGGAAATTTTGCATAGATTATAGTTGCATAGTTTCCGTAAAAAAGGATTTTTGCATAGATTATATTGCATAGTTTACATATTCGAATGTTTTTATTTGGATTGGGATAGTGTGATTTATAGAGTTAGGAAAAGCTTCGTTTGTTGAATGATTTTTTGTTTCATCACCATTTAAAACTCTTCCCTAAACTAGATAGTGTTCATCAAATCGAAAGAATCATTTTCTCATGATTAGTTGCATTATAGGTATTAATGTGATAATCGTTTTTGATCCTTGAAATTGAAACTATAACCAATATCAACTTTAAAATGAACCTCAATTAACCTAAGGAGCATTTGGAACCTAACGCAAAACATTTAGAGGTCTGGGCTAGAGAAGTGTTCCAACGTCTATAAACCTGGCAGTTGTCGTCTGCTAACACTATTTAATTTCAAGGCCGACGAAAAAAACATTGGAGGTAACATCAAAACCAATTTGGAAGCTAGGATCTAGCCCTGCCATCTTCAGAGAGGGATCTCTCTATAAAATTTAGCTATTTTTTTTTGTGAATTTTAGGCTAGTTAATGGGCTTAGAGTTTGGTTTTTGAATTGTTTTTGTTGGAATAGAAAGGGAAGGCCATTGGGAAATGGAGTCAGAAGAGTTAACTAGATATAAATCAAACTTTAAAGGAGTCTCATGGGGCAAGCTAGGTTGCACTAGTTGGATCTTTCAGAATTTAAGGTGATATGAAATAGAAGAAATCAAAGGTTCAGTAGAAACTAAGGAGAAATTAATAATTATTTAATTTGGCTTCAGCCAAAAACATAGAAATTACATACAGCCAGAATAGGGTGCTCTCTACAACAAATCATCTTCGTCACATTTTCTGTTATGCAATTAAGCTTTTAAGAAATTACAGTGAAAGAAAACAATGAATAACACATGAATAAGAGAAGGAACATCACCAATGCGTACACCACATGAATCATGTGAAGAATGTCCTTGTATTATTGATGAGGGTCACTTGAACTCAGTGAAAATTTTTACAATGAATGGTAGTCTTTCTCATTACAAATCCCAACCTATGTTAATTCAAATGATGAAGTATTTATACAGATTCTAAACTAAAATATCTTGAAAAAATATCAAAGATTTATTACAAATATCTCTAACTGTGTAACACAAATAGAACTAAAATATAGGACATTCAAAACTAATGAATCTAATTGCCACTATATTTGTGGATTTCTAGTGACAAAGAAGATAAATTCGAATTTGATAGCAACTATTATTTGATGAGGTTGCCTCCAAGTCACTAGCTGTCTTTGAGCTTTTTCCTCCCGAATTTCTGAAAAATAGGGTCCAATTATCCCTTTGAATATCTCAATCTGAGATAGCTATGTAAAATGTGAAAGAGTTTCTTGTAGATGAATATGTTTTTAATATAAAATTTTCTCATTTTCCCAAAATTATGTTGTAGTTGTTCACAATATTCTCTTCAAAATATGTCTAAAACATGACTTTGCACAGTCATAAAAATAGGTTATTAATATGTGAATGTATCTATCATTCTATAATACCTGTGTGCAAAGTGAGATATTTTTTTTATTTTGGAAACTTATTAACATAAACCTCCTCCAGTTTCACACGATTCATCTCTAATTGGACATAATATGCTCTAGAAAAATATGGCTAAAACATGACATTGTTGGAAAAGGTTCCTTGAAATATTCTTTCAAATTTCCAAAACCATAATGTCTGTGTAAAAACGAAGAGAGGTATTTTTAAATATAAATTTTAGAAACAAAAACCATTTTCATTTTTTCAAAAATAATTTCCACATGCGTAGAAACCTTATTTGAAAATACTGACTAAAACCAAAAACAATTGGGAAAATATGTCTGCTAATATTTCTTCGAATCTCAACCGTAACATCTATTAGAAAAATGAGGGAGGTTTTTGTATATGAGGATGTTATAAAAAAAAATATCTTTCATTTTTTTAAAATACGTTCACGGTTGTTTGTAAACCATGTTTGAAATTACAATATTGTATAGGGAAAAACATAGTTTTAACTGACCATGAAATGGACACGGAGGTGGAAGGAGACATGGAGGTGGGAGATAAGGTGGAGGCACATGGTTGGGGGGAATAGTTGACGTGTGAGCATGGAAGGAAGGCATGGGAATGAAATGGCAAGCGGGAGCGGTATTAGGCAGGAGGAGAGCGGGAAAGGAGGGTGGTTCGCAGTTTTCAGAGGAGGGATGCAGTGGTAAGCGGTAATATGAGGGGGGTGCGAAATTCTAGGAGCACGCCACGTTGCTGGGACCAGGGTGAGTGAAATAACCTTTTCTGACCCCCCCCCCCCCCCCCCCCTCCCAAATGGAAATAAGGGAAAGATGGCGAAGGGGGGCCAAAAATCATCTTGGGATGTAAATCTGGTGAAGTGATAATCGGGTCATTAATTAGAGCGCTTGACTTAACCAGAAACGACAAAGGCCCTTTTTCGTCTTGCCAACTCTATAATAAAATCAAAATATAGTACCAAAGCCTTATTACACTTTATTTAATCAAATGTAAATGATGTGATTAATTTAATCTAAACATACTTAATTATACTATAATGTTGCATTTCGCCTTGCAAGCATATTTTTTTTATGTTTCTTAAGGTTTTGACCTTTTTTTGGAAATAATTTACAATATGGAATATTATTTACAACATCTGAAATATAATAATCATCAGCTATAATCAAGTGACCCTATAAAAAATTATAGGACCCTAACATAGGCTCCAGTTGGGGATGGCACTCTCTCTATGAGGTGCCAAGAACACCGTAGACTAGTAGCCTGATCCATTCGACTGATCTCAAGCGTGCAACATGATCTGCCATAAAATATTAGTGACTGAAAATATAAAACTAAAATCAAAACCTTTTAGCAAACTAAAATCTGAAACACATTGAATTGAAACTGGAAATAATTATTGGAAAAAATGCTCAAAGTATTAAGCTTATTTGCACACTGCTACCTACCCTATACTGCTGAAAATCATGTTGAATCAAGTAATACAAAAATTCCAATGAAGCCAGTCAAGTAGCTGCTGAAGCAAGTGGACTACTTGATTGCTTGTTACCATAATCAAAAGGACGACTTGACTATTTGTCCACAAAATCAAATTTGTAACATGTAATGGAAAATGCTAATGGATCTGGTCCTTATAGTGAAAACATGGTTGAACACATAAGTTGAAAAGAACCTCCATGTAGTCTGCTATAGGATCAATAAAAACATGATTTATTATTTTATATTTCAGATATTCAATTACCAGCCGATCATGGATGATTTCATCAGTTGTATCATCAAGTTTAAACCCTAATTCTAAATCTGCAATTTCAGTCTTGTACTTGAAAACATAATTCTCATCAATCTGCAAATCAAAAGGAAGTATAATCTGCTCTTGCTTTGGAGAAGGAATATTTTCCAAGAATTGTTAGGATCTTGGAAATTATATGACTAAATCTGAAAATCCAAAATTTCAATACCTTTCTCAAATCTTTCAACAACTAACTCAAGAAAACGTATTTTACCTTCAAGAGAAAATTTGCTCAATTTCAAACAACGAAACATGACCGTAAAAAATATTCATCAATTTGCAATTCTGTTAACTTATTCTTGAATTATCTTAAAAGTTCACAAGATAAAAGATTTGCCACATACACTGTCATCTTGTTTAGCAATAAATCTGATCAACATGTAGTGGAGTCGCCATGAATTCTCTAAAACCTGGATTCTTTGAATCAGGGAGTTTCCAGGTGAATGATTTAGCCTTCTTGTGTCTGATCATTCTGCACTATCAGTAATTAGATCTGGAACTGATACACTTTTCTAAGGAAGATAAAATATTTTTCCCCAATATGGTCGCCACTATGTTAGCACTCTATAATTTCAAGGCTAAAGAAAAAAACCTTGGAGGTAACATCGAAACCACTTTGGAAGCTAGGATCTAGCCCTGCCAGCTTCAGAGAGGGATCTCTCTATAAAATTTAGCTATGTTTTTTATGTGAATTTTAGGCTAGTTAATGGGCTCAGAGTTTGGTTTTTGAATTGTTTTGGTTGGAACAATAAGAGAAGGCCATTGGGAAATGGAGTTAGAAGAGATATTTGGTTTTGCATCAAACTTTAAAGGAGTCTCACAAGGCAAGATAGGTTTCACTAGTGAGATCTTTTAGAATTTAAGGTGATATGAAACAGAAGAAATGAAAGGTTACGTAGAAACTAAGGAGAAATTAAGAATTCCTTAATTTGACTTCAACAGAAAACATAGAAATTACATACAGCTAGAATAGGGTGCTCTCTACAACAAATCCTGTTCATGACAATTTTTTTTATGTAATTAAGATTTTAAGAAATTACAGAGACAGAAAACAATGAATAACACATTAACAAGAGAAAAAACATCACAAATTCATACACCACATGAATCCTATGAATAATGTCCTTTTATTATTGATGAGTTTCACTTGAACTCAGTGAACAAATTTACAATGAATGGTAGTCTTTCTCATTAAAAATTCCAACCTTACTTCATATGATGAAGTATTTATACAAATTCTAAACTAAAATATCTTGAAAAAATATCAAAGATTTATTAAAAATATATCTAATTGTGTTACATAAATAGAACTAAAATATAGGACATTCAAAACTAATGAATCTACTTGGCACTATCTTTGTGTATTTCTGGTGACAAAGAAGAACAACTCTTATTTGATGAGGTGGCCTCCAAGTCACTAACTGTTTTTGAGTTTTTTCCTCCTGAATTTCTGAAACATAGGGTCCAGTTATCCCTTTGAATATCTAGATCCCAGATAGTCATGTAAAAAGTGAAACCGGTTATTGTAAATTAATATTTTTTTAGAGATAAACCTCTCTCAGTTTCCCAAAATTATGCTCTCGTTGTTCACAATATTCTCTGCAAAAAGATTTCTAAAACAAGACTTTGCACAGTCATAAAAATAGGATACTAATATGTGAATTTATATCTCATTCTGTGATACCTGTGTGAAACTTGAGATAGGTGTTTGTATTTTGGAATCTTATGAACATAAACCTCCTCTAGTTTCTCAATATTCATCTCTTATTGGCCACAATCTGCTCTGCAAAAATATGACTAAAACATGACATTGCTGGAAAATGTGCCTTCAAAGATTCTTTCAAATTTCCCAAAACATAATGTCTGTGTAAAAATGAGAGAGGTTTTTGTACATACATATGTAAGAAACAAAAAAAAATTTCAATTTTTGAAAAATAATTTCCACCTATGCGGAAACCATATTTGAAAATACTGGCTAAAAACATAAAACAATTGGGAAAATATGACTGCAAATATTTCCCAGAATCTCCCAAAGAATAACAACGGTTAGAAAAATGAGGGAGGTTTTTGTATATGAGGATGGTATCCACAAAACCTCTTTCCGTTTTTTTAAATTAATTCTCAATTATTTGTAAACCATGTTTGAAACTACTATGTTGTATAGGGAAAACACATAGTTTTAACTGACCATGAAATGGACACATGACATGGAGGCGGAAGGAGACGTGGAGGTGGGAGATAAAATATAGGAACATGGTTGGGGGAAATATTTTATGTGTGAGCACAAAAGAAAGGCACAGGAATGAAACAGTAAGTGGGAGCGGGATCAGGCGGGAGGAGAGAGAGAAATGAGGGTGGTTGGCAATTTTCAGAGGGGGGTCGCAGTGGTAAGCAGTGATATGAGGGGGGGTGTGAAATGTTAGGAGTGCACAACGTTGCATGGGATCGGGGTGAGTTTTACCACATTTTTGGACCCCCCTGCCAGTAAAGGTAGGATGGCGAGGGGGGGGGGGGGGGGCGCAAAAAGCATCTTGGGCCATAGATCTGGCGGAGTGATAATCAAGTCATTGATTGGAGCACCTGACTTAACCAGAAACGAAAAACGTTTTTTGTCATCTTTCCAACTCTATAATAAAATCGAAATATAGTACCAAAGCCTTATTACACTTTATTTAATCACATTTAAATGATGTGATTAATTTAATCTAAACATAGTTAATTATCCTTTAATGCTGCATTTCGACTTGCAAGCATATTTTTTTTATTTTTCTTAAGGTTTTGACCTTTTTTTGGAAATAATTTACAATATGGAATATTATTTACAAAATATGAAATATAATAATCATCAACTATAATCAAGTAACCCTATAAATTTATAGGACCCAAACATTGTTAACAACCTATGTTGCATTCCGGTAGTGAAAACCCATCCCACATATAGAAGAATATAGCACTTGCCATACGTATGATAAGTATATCAGGATGCTCTAACTGAATGGTTACACATTAGAAAATGCCAACACGAACTTGTACTCCCTGTACCGTCGAGTATATATCAGGAGACCCCACTATTTTTCTATCCTTTAGCCACAGGTAACCGACTTTGTCACCTCGTAAATGTGATACATTGAACACAAGTTTCGGGGAGATTTCATGCCCATGCTTCTTGGTTTGACATGAGGTATTCTGCAATTTATGGATACTTGGTAAACCCTCTTTCCTATTTTACCCCTTTTTGGTTGATTTTGTGTTTAATTTATAAAAAAAATTCCCACGATAACATTTTACTTGTGCTCATCTCCTTAGATGATCTTAGGTTGGGATTAATGGCAACAGTTCCTGATTTTACCAACCAAGGAATCCCCTCAGATGGGAATCCTGGGGCCTTTTCCTTCTTTTGGAAATGTTGGTGCTCCTTATATGGAAATGTTGTCCCTCTCGGGATTAACCATTAGTCTACTATTTTGGTTATTTTCGACCCCCATGGTTTCAAATGTCCAAGTTACGTTACAACCAAGTTCTCCTCCACCTGAAAAATGTCAACCTCATGTTGATCTTCAAGTTGACCCCTCACCTTGTTCACCCATTTCTTCAATTCTTTCCTCATCTTCGCCTCGTGAAAGTATGGATTCTAGTACCCAAGTGGATAAGAAGAAGAAGAAGAAGGAAAAAAAGGAAGGGGGAAAAGTAACAACCATTTCTATCCATGCAACTGATGTTAAGAAACCTCCCACTTCATCCCGCAAAGTCAAATTCCCTTGCAAGCTATGTAAGGGTGACCACCTTCTTAGAGATTGTCCTGGTATTCCCAGACTTTTAGAATTGTGGTTCACTAGCCCGAACCATCCTTCATCATCAGCCTCTGGATATCAAGCCAGTGATGAACACTCAGCTAGAGATAATAAGATTCATTGGAAAAAGGGTAAAGTCAAATTCCCTTGTAAGTTATGTGAAGGGAATCATCCCATTCACCTTTGTCCTTATACAGATGAAGCTTCCAATGTGTTGGATACCCTTACGACTTCTAAGTCATGTCTTCCAGTTGGTTACCAGAAGTTATCCCCGAGTCCTCTGATAGTTGATCGAGTAATTGATAGATATTCATCTCTGATCAATTCCTCTCTCTGAAATTCAATCTCACGAGTCCATTCCCGACCAATCATTTGTTGAGAAAAAGGTCGACCTAATTCCACCTATGGTTCGCTAGACCTTTTCTGTATAAAGTGTATCTCATTCCACTCATATTCTCTTTGTTTCCTCAGATTCCCTAGGATTGGAGGGAGATGTTCCTATTCTTGTGGTCCAGGAGGGTGATCCTCTTGCCCTCGTAACGCAAGGGGATAGTCCTCCCATTCCTATGGAACCCCCTCCATGTAGTTTGGTCGCTTCCTTTGATTGGAGTAGACTGACGGGATATCATCTTCCTTCTTATGTGCCCTTTGAGATCACGATACAGACCTATAATGTGGATGTACCTAGCATGATGATATATGAAGGTGCATCTACTAGTATTATGTCCTCAACTACCTAGAAAGATTTTGGTTCTCCATAAATTGTGCCTATTACTCGAAATTTGTTGGCTTTTAACAGAGGAACTAGTCAATCATTAGGGATCCTTTCAAAGTTCTGTATTACTTTGGGAGGAAATATTGTCTATATAGACATGATGGTTGTCTAAGGCTACTTGGATTTTAATTTACTCCTGGGGCATGACTATACTTATCTCATGGGAGCACTTGTCTCTTCCCTCTTTCGTGTGATATTGTTTTCCACATGAAGGTTGAATTGTGACCATTGATTAACTTTCATTCATTGGTCCTAATATGACACCTAGTTTACCATCACCCCTTAATGGTCCTTACACATCGGTGGTGTCTTCCTCACTAGAGGTAAATTATGTGGCCACCTGTTCCATGTCCGCATCCATTGATGGTTCAGTCATTGATGTAGTGCGCTGTGTTTTGGGGGCATTGGATCCTGATTTCCAGAGTGATTTTCTCCCATCAAATGATACCCTCTTGGAAATCATGACCTCTTATATTTCATGATCAGGTTGTCGAAGCACAGTTCCTTTTCTTGTGTCAAGCTCCTTAAAAAATTAAACAGTCTCATCGAAGCATAGTTCCTTTTCTTGTGTCAAGCTCCTTAAAAAAAATGAAACAAGCCATTCAAGAGTAGAGTTCCTTTTCTTGTGTCAAGCTCTTTAGCAAATTAAATAAGGTGTCATGAGGATAGTTCTTTACTATGTCAACCTTGTTAAAAAATGAATTAGACCTCCATGAGGATAGTTATTTTACTATTCCAACCTCGTTAAAAAATGAAACATGTTCCCTTTAAATTTGAGCTTTTGATTGGATCTCAAAAAATTCCAGTCAAGTCTTTCACTTGACCTCTTAACTGAACCTTCACTCCATTCACTTGTTAGTAACTAGCAGTCTACTCAGGCAAATGAACTGAAGCTTGTGGGCATGTACCTTGAATTGAGTCACCATGTTGGAGGCATGCAAAATTTTTCAAGCAGAATTTCCCGTGTTTCAAGCTTGCGTAAAATTGAAACCATCATCATTAAATTTTTGTACAGTTTGGTTCTGGTGTGCTTTTTGTGAACCATTTTCATGCTTATCTTGTTCTACTTAACAAATGAATTGTTCTATATATATATTTGCAGAATTTGTAAAATCTTGTCATAATCACATGATACATCAAATAGGAAAATATAACATATATATGTGAGTGTGTGTGTGTGTAAATGTTTGAAAAAGTTTTTAGTACATCATAATCCAAAAAATATGTGTCCTGGTACAAAAGAGACTCGTAGGTCCCAAAAACAAAAACTGTAGAACTAAAACTAAATTGGAATAATTAACATGATGCTTATTGTAACAAGTCACATCTCGAATAACTCGAGTCATAAACCGATGGATGTGGTCTGACACCCCCACAGTGTGCCTCTGGCAGCGATGAGGGATATCATGAACATGGGCGTACTCCAGAATCTCAGTGGTCAATGTGTCTAGGTTCCGAGCTATTTCCTATTCAACATCTACTCCTTCCTCATAAGGAGTAGCCTCGAACTCCCTCATCGCTCGTCTGGATATGGGGGACATTCCAACAGGTCTTTGCGGTCCAACATCTGCAACATACAAGTTTAAAAATCAGAACACATATACCAAAAAAAATATAAACATGCAAAAATTAACAAAAAAAGGCATGTTTTACCTCTATCATCCCATTGATCACCCTATGGAAGTGGAAGGTCTAGGTCACCTCTGAAATAATTCCCAAAATACATTCAATCATCAATGATGATGAGGTGGCACCTCATCCATACGAAGAAATCTGGTTTGTATGACATGTGTTGCCCGCCTCCTGAGCGAGGCATTAGCTCGCTCCATCAGATCATACATGGATCTCGTGGTGCTGACATGGCCACTTCTGGCCACTAAAACTGGAACAACAACACTCGTTCCAAAAATAATGTTGCTAAAATTGAACCATACCCAAATTTCATGAGTCAACCATTTTTTCCTTTGGTAAGTTGTTTCTTCATATTGGCCAAAACTGCTTCTGACCAGTTAAAGACCGTGCATGCCATACAGACTATGGCAGTCTGGAGTTGAGTCTTGGTCACCTCATGTGGTGCTTGTGCCCCAACGACATGTGTTATAGTATACATGACTACCTTTAGAGGCAGATTATTTATGGTTCTTATGTCCACCTTCCCACTGGAAGACTTTTTTGCCTCCAGACATTGCCTCACTATTAACATATCCATGCTCTCACCCATATCTGGCTTCTTGCTAGATAAGCTCGTTCCCCCCTTCATGATAAAACAGTGATGAAATAGATGTTGAAGACCTCGATTTATAGCTCTTGGTCACTGATTATAAATATTTCCTGTCCTGTGTCCCATATACTTACCAAGTATTGTACCAACTCAGGATGAGATCTTAGGCCTGGAGTTAAGAAGAACTTGAGGAGCCCGTAGTTCCTCAAGGCAACTAGATAGTCTTGATCCTTCTTGGCTTCTTTGTCCACTTCTTCATGCTCTCTCTCCCTCCGTTCAATCACCATTTTTCTTGATGATTTCTTCCTGTCACAACAATTGTACAACATCTTGTTAAAAATATGAGCCTAAAAATCCAGTTTGTATGGTGATTTGTGGGAAAAGTTTCATTTTTTTTTTTAATCTCCATGATCGGCGCATATCCTATGTGAAAAAATTTGGATAGACATGAGCCTGAAGGGAATACTCGCGCTAATCTGCAGTGAAAGTGAGTTTGAAACTCCTTCCAAAAAAAATTAACATACACTATGAAAATTGCTAAAACAGGTACAACATCACAGATAATGGGCATGAATCTTAATTGGCACATACGGTTCGATGATCGACTTCCTGGATCAACTGCAGTCAACTTCTGAAGAATCAAGGTAAAAAGGGTAAAAAACTTCTCCAATGACTTGTGAAAGCGAAAAGTGAAAAATGTTTTTTACTTTTTTATTTTTATGAATGTTTAAGTCATTGTTTAGGGTTTTTTCAATATTTTAGTTATTTTTTCCTTGAAAACAGATAATATGTTCATTTTGGTGCAGCAACAGGGTAAAATTTTGTCGAATGATATGAGAACGAGTTCTAGTTTATTACTTTTTCAGACTCGGTAAAAAAAATGAAAAAATCAGCCCCTTGGAGTCAACTTTAAGCTCTTTTCTGACTCTCGAGATATGAAAATATTGCCAAGTATTTTTTCGTTTTGAACTCGTTAAAGTAAACAAAATTTTGTTTAACCAGTATATGTTTACCCCTTTTTCGGGCTGGGATAAACTATTTACGAAAAAGGAATACCTTAGTCAATCCAAACTAAGAGGTTCTCTCGAACTTTATTTTACACCTTTTCGGATTCGAGGGACTATCTATGAAAAGGGCACTAGGGATTTTTATTTTCAGCCTCTTTTCAAACTCTCTAAACATGAGAAGGTGCAGATTTTCACCTTCATCGAACTCATTAAAATTTAATGACTTTGGACTCGTCATCATGACGCTACCAAGTTCCTCCTTCCTAGGGCTCGTAAAATATACTAGGATGGATTTGTCTGAAGGAAAAACTTATACAACAAGCATATGATATCCCCTTCAAGCTTGTATTAAAAATAAATGGGGTACTCACCATAAATGGTAGGGGGAAATTTAAGTATTTATCGGTTTTGTCGATAGTATGTTGCTCTTGAACATGACACTTATTTGTAGTTCATGTCAAGTTGGGGATATCCTACATTCGTCACTTTTCCTCCATCGGTTTGGGAAATCTGTTTGCCTATCATTCAATTACCAATCTTGTCAACATGACCTCTAATTATATTTGAGTCAAATACTGCCAAACTCTGGAGTCGTGTCGCCAATATGTTCAAGAGAAGTTCCTTCTGCAGTTTTTCAATACTTGATTCTATGTTCAATATTGTTTCATAATCATATTTTTCATCAGTCTCGTGTCAATGATGTGGGATACATCATGGCCCTCCTTCGACGGATGGCTTCATGTCAACTTCAGCTCATTATCTGGGAAGTTGATCTAGGGACTCCTTTCAATACCTTAGAGCCTACATGCCTTAATGGCAGGTTTTTCGCATTTGACAAGAGGTTCACCTCATTGGCCTTTGATCATATGATTTTAGGAGTGTTCGACTTTAGTTCTTTATTCACATCTCGTGGATTGTACTTCTAGTACCTTGAGGGCCATCGTCATTATTGGTGGTCTCTCTCGTGCCTGTTAACAATTTACATCATTGATTGGCAATCAGGTGATTTTCTTGCATGTTCGACTTCATCTCACTCATTCACATGCCTACATTTGTACTTGATTGGGTCTTGATGGAGCGCAAGACCCTAGATTTTATCTGATAAAGTCCAAGATGCGAGGAGATATGAGTATACATGACTGTATACATGAAAAAATTATACTTTTTCATGACTGTATACATGACTCTTTTTTATGGATGGATGCGACCATAACTGAGTCCATATTTTTTATCCTTCTTATTGCTAAATGGTTGTGTCTGTGCCATGGATCCTATTACATGATCTCTTCTACGGATGGTTGCATACATGCCTTATACTCATGCATTTATATCAGATATTTTAGTTTTATATATGTACTTGATTCGCAGATTTTCCGACGGTCGTGTCTTGGTATTAGAACGTTCTCGTAAAACATTTCACCCCTCATTCTCGTTTCACATTCATGCTTTAGGGGGAATCTATTACATATAATTTTGTCACTGTCCATGTACTCCCTGTTCCTGAATCCTAGAGGACCCTTATAGTGATTTTTGTGTACTTTTTCCATCACAAAAATATGCCTTTACACCCCTTACAATCTGAAGAACAATCTCTCTTTTTATCATTCCTAGATTAGCTCCCTAAAAACCTACTTATTTGGAGCAACACGATCCTTCTGTGTCTCACCAGCACCGATGGCCCATCCTTTCCCTGTGACCAACGCCGATCGGTGCTAGTATGGACCTCACACCTGCGTCGATCTACTTCTGGAAGATTTTTTAAAATGGAAAAGAAGCTTCATGGCCTAGAAGCTTCGAGAGTGGAGAGCTGGATGTTTTTTAATCAAGATATGGTCGAGCTTCCTCCCTTGGGCCTCTTGTTCCTACAAAAGAGGAACCACCCAAGGAGAAGCCTTTTTCTCATCATAAGTGGATCCATGTCCCATCCATCTCTATAAATTGATCACCCTCCAATGCATTTTCTAGTTATAACAGAATAGAGGATAATAGCAGAGAAAGGTTTGAAGATTTTCATAAGCTTTGAAGGAGAGAGTTGAGACCCTTAGTCTTCTCACACTGAGTTGAAAAAAAGTGCTTTGGAGACGTGCCTAGATTCAAACCCACTGAAGGAGAGCTTCAATATCAAGGTGTAGGTTGTAACTCCTCTTTTATTAATAATATGATACAACTAATATTTATTTTCCAATTTTTTACATGATTCATGATAAGAATTCTAGCATTCCTTGATTGTTAGATAGGTTATAGTCGTATATGCATGTTGCACTTTTATGTTTTCTTGTTGTTTCTTGGTCACTTGTGCAGGAAATTGAACGATGGTAGCAGTGAATATCAATTATGGAAAATCAGAGGACCAAAGAGATTTTATGAGGAGCAACATCGCAACATTAGATCGAGGTGGGCCATCTCCTTTGATCTACGTTTCATTTATAATCTAGGAAAGTAGGTATTTTCTTGTTTGCCTTGTTTCTAGACCCAACATAGGGCTAAAGGGATCGTGTTTGTCCGCGGAGAGGATTTACCTAGACAACAAAGCTCCTCATATATTTATTGTACTTGAACCTTAAAAAGGTCAACTTCCTTCCTTGTCTTGTCTTGGTCACCATCTTGCGCTTTCTTATTAAGTTCCTCATTTTCCTTTTTCAAACTGTTAATCTCTTCCATGGTAGATATGAGTTTAGTTAGGAGATATTATTCAAATTCTTCTTTAATTTCTTCTTCTTCTAGGTATTCTATGACCTTGATGTCATCACTCTTATTTTCAGCTTCCTTAATGGATTTTGGATTTTCTTCTTGACTAGAAATCATGGTCAATGCTCCTTTTGAGTGAAGATCATGAAGTTTCTCCCAAAAATCTTTTGCTAATGAGAATTTTTCCATTTTTTCCTTTATAGGATCAGGTAACCCATTCAAGATTTCTTTCCTTGCTCTTGTATTATGCTCCTTGGATTATCCTTCCATCATGCTATCAATAATCACATATTCCCATACTTCCATGCCTTCAACCACTGAGAAATTTCTCATTCTCATCTTCCCTACATAAAAGTATCCATTGAACAATGGAACTTTCCCAATTTTATTGTCTTCATTTTTCATGGTTGAGGAAGAGACATTTTTAGAAGGATTGGAGGATTTCTTCCTTGGATTTGATATTTTTGTTCTAAGGATAACCCTTCAAGCTATTAGGCTTTGAGTGAAGGCTCTGGCTCTGATACCAATTTTTGGAAATACTGAGAGGGGGGTGAATCAATATTTATTTTCAATTGTTATTTTCACCAGTTAGATCACTTATATTTAGAACACAAAATGAACAATAAGAATAAATGATTTTATTAATTTTTTATTTACAATAAATCAAGTACAATATATGTAGGGCTCCAACACTATATGAAGACACTGATATTCAATATCCCAGGCTTCAAACTGTATTTTTCAAGCACCGACTTGGTCTTCCAAGGCTCCAACCTTGTCAATTATGAGGTACCAACCTCAAGGGCTCCAACCATATATCTGGTACAAGCACCAACATGGTTTCTTGAGGACTTCGATCCTCTAGAGCTCCAACCCTATCCTCCAAGGCACCAACCTTGTCTTTACAAGGCTCCAACCTCTAGGGCTCTAACCCTTGCTTTACTTCATCAAAATATATTTGGTTATACTTCCTAACTCCCAATGTCTTCTTCAACGAGGCCTGTCATAGTCTTATAATTCTTCTTCACTTCGTATTTGCATCATTAATGACAACCTTGTCTACTTAGAAGGTTTCACCACCGTCCTTAATCGTACCCAAACAATATTTCCAAGGTCACCTCATGATGACATCACTGATGCATCATGGTCACCAATAATATCTCCTACCTCAGTTTCAAAGCACCTTCAAGGTGTTGTGAATGTGTTCCAAAGAGATCTTCAACATTAGCTTTAAGACTGATGAACTTACTTAAGCACCCTCAACAAAATTCTTGATGTTGCCCCTGATGCCACTTCAAATGTGACTTCAAGGGCTCTTTGTTAGGACAACTAAAGAAGTGGGAAACATTGTGTCAACATCATACACAAGCTGAAAATGTGACATATTTATTTATCTCTTCGTGCTAACTCTATCTTCCCATAGAGCATTTATGAGCTTCTTGTGCCAATTTCTCTTGTTCTCTTACAAAAATTTCTTGATTATATTCACCGATGATTTGTTTGACGATTCATCCAACCCATTTCCTTGAGGATAGTATGTTGTAGAATGACCAAGTCTTATGTGATATTTATCACAAAAGTAAATTAAAGGAAACTTCATTATCAGTAACAATTTTTTGTGGTCAACCAAAATGAGACAAGATATTGCTTTCCAAAAACTGAATAATGATAGTATATTTAGCTTGCCTCGCTGGAATGGCTTCAATCCACTTTGTGAAGTAATTAGTGCCAGTGAGTATCCACTTATGATGATCTGATTAAGGAGGATTGATCTCACCAATGAAATCAATACCCTACTACTGGAAGGGTGCTTTAAATTTGATGGGTTTTAAGGGCAGTGACAAAAGCTTTCTTTTTCCCTGAAAAATCTGACATTCATGATAGCTCATGATAGTATTATAAACATCTGAAAATAAACTTGTCCAATAGAATCCAATACTCAAAATATTATTTTTTGTAGTCTTCCAGAAAACATGACCACCACAGTCACCTTTATGAAATTCATTCATCACTTTTTCAACTTCTCCTTCTCCCAAGCAATTCAACAACACTCCGCCCGAATCTTTCCAATACAAAGAATTGTTAAAGATGCAATACTTAAGAGCCTTCAACTTCAAAGATATAGCTTTACTACTAGGCAAGCTGGGAGGAGGATTAAAGTGTTGCAGAACATGAACAATATCAGTGTACCATGGTGATGAAATAAATATTTCAAATACCTAAGGTAATGAATAAACCTCTTTCTCCTCGGATAATGCAGAAATAAAATTAATGTACAAAGCATGGAGATTTGAATTTTCCATAAGCTTTTCCAAGCCTTGTCCCTTGATCAGTTTTGTAGGCTTTATCTCCAAGTCATATTCCAACATAGAAGTGATCCATTTTCCACATTGACCTTCGGGATCATTCTGTGTAAGCACATTTTTTACAACAGCTTTTGGGACATATGAAATCACATGAGAGTGAAGAATATAGACTCGGAAGTCCTTCAATGCTTTAACTAGCACCAAGGCCTATTTTTCAATAATATTGTACTTCAAGGTTGCCTCTCTAATGGTTCTACTGAAGAAGGTGATAGGTTGTTCTGTTTTCTGATTTTTCTTTTGCATAAGGACAATAGCTACATTATGCTCTGAAGCAAAGGAAAAAATGATGAAATCAAGTGTGTCATCTAGACTAATAAGAATAGGAGCATGAGATAAAGAAAATTTAACTTGATTGAAATAATTCTTTTCCTCCTTGGACCATTTTACTTCACTATATTTTTTCAACATATCAGTAATTTGCCTTAAGTGTTCAAAAATATTGGGAACAAACCTTCTCAGAAAATTGATTTTACCATTGAATGATTGAATCTCCTTCTTGCTTCTAGGGTAGTCCAAGCTATGAATCGCTTCAATTCTTGAAGGATATATTTGGATGGAATCTTTTGAAATGATGTGGCCCAGCAATTTTCCTTATTCCATAGCAAACATTGTCTTCTTAGGATTCAACGATATGCCAAATTTCCTACATCTCTGAAAAACTGTTTTCAAGTGCTATAAGTGTTGCTCATCTGTCTTAGAAAAAGCAGTGATATCATCAAGATAGATGACCAAAAATACATCCTTTTCATTGGATAAGGTGATGTCCACCACTCGTTGAAAATTCTCTCCTGCATTTTTCAATCCAAAGGGAATTTTGGAGTACATGAAGGTACCCCATGGTGTTGTAAAGGAAGTCTTTTCCGTATCATCTGGATGGGCTAAAATTTGATTATACCTAGAATATTCATCCAAAAATGAAAGTCTAGATGATCTAAATACCCTTTGTAGAATATGGTCCATTTTTGGAAGTGGGTAATTGTCTTTCAGGGATACTTTATTCAGATTTATGAAATCTATACACAAGCAATTCTCTCTGATCTTCTTTAACTGGAACTAAGTTAGACATTCAATTTGAGAAGCAAAGTGGAACTATTATAATAGCAGTAAACTTTTTTACCTCTTTTTGAATGGAGGGAAGTAGCTTGGGATTCATTCTCCTCAATTTCTAGCGGAAAGGCTTTTGATCCGGTTTCAAAGGAAAAGTATGCTAAATTATACTCTTTAATATATATTTTTAGATCGGAATACTCCCATGCACAAACATCAGAAAACTGAGACATGAGCATTTCATATTTACCTTTCATCTCCGGGATCAAGGATTTTGAAATCTTGACCATCTGGGCTTTTCAGGAGTGCCAAGATTAAGATCTTCCACTCCTACTTATGTTGGCAGCATGTTCGGTTTACGTGCAACATTGTCTTGGTCAAAAATATCCTCCAAAGGCACAATACCTCTAGGAATGAATTAGTCTTTCAACTGAAGTACTTTCATTTCTTCTGCATGCAATTCTTGGTCATTTTCATAAAATTGGTCACCCATTTGTGAATTCACAAATTCCTCTTCTGTCTGCAAGAAGTTGTTGATCTGTTTGTCATCTTGAAAGACTTGCCAATACTAAACGTTATTTGGAACAACAGGGAAATGTTTTACATTTATTTCATACTTCTTAATGGGATACAATGGAATTTTAAACATGTTGGTCGAAGTGGTAAGAGAATCAGCAATAACATTGTTGTCCCTTGGGATCAATGTCAAAGTATACTCGATGAAGGTATTGAGTATATCTAACACTAAATTTAGGTAACATCACATTCTAGGATGCTTTGCCTCGTATTCCCCTTTGAATTGTTTTATAACCAATTCAGAGTCGCCATACACAGAAATTTTCTTGGCACCCAACTTCTAAAGAATTTTCAAATCGTTTATCAAAGCCTCATACTCTGCATTATTGTTCAAACAATCGAATGATAACTTGTAAGAGGACATTCAAACATTAGGAGGAATGTTAAGAGACTGATTTATAGGGTTGTGAATCCGTACTCAAATGACATCCCCTTCCTTACCTAAGGCTCCATCTAAGTCCATGGTCCACAACTACTTTCTTCATTGGGATGCTGCAAATCGAATGACTAGACTTTACTTGCTGCTTGAGAAAGGTATGTTGTACCTGTTATCACTCAGGTTTTCCTAGAAGTTGTGTAAGAGGAAAGTATACCCGAGGTAACCACAAACCAACCTTTTAGATGCAGAATCTAGCCAATATGCATCCAGAGAGGGCTCTCTCTTTATGATTTATCTTTGTTTTTGAATGGTTTTAGGCTAGTTATAGATTCAAGGGTTTGTTTGAAAATTGGTGGAATCCACAAACTAAGGGCAAGGTTGAGGGCTTTCAGTCCATTGGGCTATGGAGTCTAAGGATGGCTTTACTGGATTTCTTTTCTAAACACAAGATGGTATTACGGGGCAAGATAGCTAGACAGAGAACAATCCTTAAAATTTAAAGTGGATGGATGGTCTTGAAGGGATGAAAGGCAGCTAAGAATCTTTCACCATATTCAAGAGAAAGAAGAGAAATGACCACAAGCAAAGAGCAATGAAGGATTCTTTGTTACAGTAATCAACAATGTTTAAATCAGCAAAACATGAGCAATTAAGAATTCATGCTTATAACTAATCCAGAAGAAAACATCAAGAATAATCACATTTGAAAACAGAGTACAATTAAGCAAATTCTGTTTCAATCTTTTATGTAAACTATTCAGAAACGGATATGATGATAGCATAAACTAATATAAAATTTAAACACAAGAGTTGGAAAACTTATTGAACTGAAGTCCAACACATGAATCCTGCAACAAGTCCAGTGCTTCAAAACGTCATCCAGTAAGCCACAAGTAAATTTGTCCAAAAGCTTTTTATTCTGAAAACCTCAATGTTACAGCAGAGTAATAGAATCCACCCCAAATGCTTCCAAGAGTGGAGTATTTATACAAATTCTAAACTTAAAATATCTTGAAACAAATATCAAAATTGGTTCACAAATCTCTCCAACTATTTACATAAATAGAACTAAAGTAAAGGACACTCAAACTATTTGGCACTATTTTTGATGGATAAGTGATGAAAAAGAGGAGAATTCGAATTTGATCCAACTCTTATTTGATGATGAGGCATCCAAGTCACTAACTGCTTCCTTTCTTTGTGAAATCTGCTCCAACAATTCTGCAAACTTGGGGTCCAATGATATCTTCGTATTTCACAATCCGTAATAGATATGTAAAAAGTGAAATAGGTTATTGTGGATAAATATGTTGGTGAGATAAACCTCTTTCACTTTCCTAAAATTCCTCTCCAGCTGTGCATAATATTCTCTGTAAAAAATATGTGTAAAACAGAGTTTTACAGAGTCTGAAAAATGGCCTGTAAAGATGCGCATGTATCTCTCATTATAAAACCACTGTGAAAAAACTGAGATAGGTGTTTGTATATGGGTCTATTAGGAACAAAAACCTCCTTCAGTTTTGTGAAATGTATTTCTAATTGGTCACAATATTCTCTGCAAAATGATGACTTGACTGTAATTTTCTGCAAAAAGTGCTTTTCAACTTTGTTTAATATTTCCAAAACCATAATAGCTGTTAGAAAAGTGAGAGAGGTTTTTGTAGATGGTACTCTTAAGAAAATAAAACTCCTTCAGTTTTGAAAAATTCATCTTATATTGATCACAATAGTGTCTGCAAAACAATGACTAAAACATGCAATTTCTGCAAAAATGTTCATTTTTGTTGTGTTTTTCATCTTTTTACTTTCTTGCTCTTTTGACTGTTTTACTTTCACTTTAGACAAACTTCAATTTTGGTGAAAGTACTTTCATTTATTTTTACCATTTTACTGCCTCTGTAACTTCATTTTACTGTTTACCTTTGACTGTTCTGTAACTTCATTTTTACTGTTTACCTTTGACTGCTCTGTAACTTTGTTTTGACTTTTCACTCTGACTTTTACTTGATACACTTTATCCACTGATACTCTTTGATTTTGATACGCTTTGACTTGGGGATAAAACTGCTTTCTGATTTGGATCATAATTGGCATGATAGCAGTGGATAATTTCTGGGAAAATAAGGACTGAGGGGATGAGATATCTCGGGAAATTGGATTCCCACAACCCTATAAGATCTTGCCCCTTTGAGTATTCGTCTCTGCAGCGACAATAGCTCAAACGGGGACATTTATCAAAATACAGGTCTTGTATTTGGAAATCTTTATCTATCAGAGGTAAATAGTCCAAATCTCGGTGAGGAGCATTCAATGGAGTGATACTTAAAGCTGTCGAGGCCTCCATTTTGGTTCTTGTGGATTCAAAATGGAGGTTTTAGTTTTTTCTTGCAGACCGGATGGCATATCTGACAAAAGAGGAAATTGGAACAATTTGCAGGTTTTGGGGGCAATTTCACAGGTTTAAAATCTTCAGGGAGGACTCAACGATGATTTTTAACCACTTTTTCAGAGAAAAATCAAAGGAAACTAAGCTTGACTTACAGTCGGGGCGCGAAATGATAAATACCTGTTTTTAGATGAAAACTGGTTCTTTAACAGGTAATGAGCAATGGCGGGGACGTTCTTCAACACGGGCGCAGCGGAATTTCGGAGTAAATTGGTGTATTTGCAGTGAAATTTGAAAATTACAGTGGGAGCTCTGTCGCTTTCAGAAACTAAAAACAACCGAAAAAACACGGAAAATGGCTTATTTACAAATTAAAAGGGTTTTTGTTTTTTTCGAGGCGATGACGTCATCGACGTACGGGGTGACGTAGGGAAGTGGGGCCGGCGGTATGCGGTAAGTGGTAAGCGGTGAGCCCGCACCGCTTATGGACGAGGGCGGTAAAAGTTGCGAGGGCAGCGATTCCACAGGACGCTTGCCATGTGGAATGCTGACTTTTCAAAAACCGCCCATCCCCGCTGGTTAACATGCTGGCAAGGGATGGGCAGCGGGATTAACGATCACCGTTGATCAACGAACGGAAGATCCAACGGCTGAAAGGGAGGGGAACTTGTGCGATTTCAAAGGTGGGCCCGTCGGGGTTTAAAAAGGTTTTAATGCGTAATCTAATCACCCCGGGGAAAATTTAATAGGCGGAAATGGTTGTTAATTAGTCCAAATGATTAATTAACCCCATGAATATTATGAAATGGATTGCGACGGAGTTTGGCCAGGTGGAATGCCACGTGGACGGACCACGGTGGCATAGACTTTTGCAAAGTTTATTAATATGTTTTGGTATTAAACTTACTTATAGTATCATATGATGAATGAATTAATATAATTAATTCATCATAGGGGCGGAACTTATGTATAAGGCTATAGTTTAAACCAAAGGGCTTATAAAGCGGGGTGTTTATTTTCAATGTGCGGGAATATATACTTTGGTAAACATTATAATAAATGGGTTTTGGGGATATTTATAAAAAGGGAGTTATATACTTAGGAAAAGGGATTTCACTAGGGATTTAATATAGTAGAATTAAATGTTAATATGGCAAAGGACAAGGAAAAATCAAAACATCCTTGTATATCTAAGAAAGTGATAACTTGTGAAGTAAATTGCAACATTTTGTCTTCAACACTTAAACTTAGAATAACAAGCTATTTTGAGGAATTTTTATGGAATTTTGCATCACTTTCCTAAGTAAAATAGGATTTTACTTAGGAAAGGGTTAAAGATGGAAGATAACAATGATGAATTATCTCAAGTGCTTAGGTCTTTTTGATCATTAGGCCGAGGGTCCGGTCCCTCCAGAAGTCAAGGAAATGCCTTGAGCCCCTTTGATCTCCAAATACCTTAGTACTTTGGGGGAAATTAGTAAAACTTAAGGGGAAAATGATGAGGGAAGTTAATGATTTTGACTTTGCTTGCTGTGATTTTCCAGTGTATTTCCTGCTTCAGTATTTGTGATGAATGAAAGTAAAGGATCAAAAACATGTAGCAGCCTTATTCATCAGATAAAACTTTGCAACCATCTACCTACCCTATCTACTTGACACTACCATTTTCTCTTCTTTATTAGGGTGCATTTAGACTTGCAAACCCTTATCAATCTTCTTTTCTTTTACAAGGCAAATCTATCTAATTCTACACTTATTGCATCCAAGGGCTCAGATTAAACCGTTGAGCACCTTTTATTAACTCTACCTATCTACTTATCTGCCAAGATTAAACTGTTTGGTCAGATATTCATTCTCTATTCTACAACATGAAATTGAAAAATGAACTAGCCAAGCTTAAACAGTTTGACTATTCATGAATTGTGGCATAAAATACAAGTTGCACACAATTTGTTTATTACATCAGAGTAAAAAGTAGTGGCATTTAGACTTGCACACTTTCCTTGGCCTTTGTTTTTTATGGGGTTCATTTCTTTTACTTTTTGGCCATTTTTATTATTTTTACCCTTTGATTTTTCTTTTAGGGTATGCCCTCTTTACATTTTTTAAATTTTTTGATTTTTTGGTTTTTCAAGAATATGGAACACCTTTGTCCAAGAAAAAGGTTTGAACATATTCCATAGTTCAATCAAGACAATCATGAAAAATGACACCTATTGGTATAGGAGTCTAACAGTACCAAAAATTTCAATGTCTTTCATTATTTCATCTCTTTTTGGGCTGATGCACTTGGTTCCAAACCACTTGGCATATTTTCTTGATTTTTTTCATTTGTAATTTCTAAAACAAAATTTGAAAACTCTGAAATTTTTGTCTTTTCTTCCATCAAAATTTCTGAAGATGTTGAACAATGATCATTGAATAAGATAAAATACTCTAAATCCCTGTGAACAACATGTGTAAGGTGATTATTAGGCTTTTATCTGCTACTGATCATGTACTTCATTTTAATTTCACGGTATAGTTTTCTAAGTTGACCAAAGACCGATATTTTAGCATATGAAAATTCGAGTTGGAAGGTACATCTAAGTTTCGCACCCCATGACTAGGAGATCAACATTCCATGTTGCGATTTTGTGTATTAGGGGTAGCATTGGATGTGCTCTAGCTCCAAAAATTTGTGAATGGACTAGAGTACACCTGATCTACAAGACCCATAAAGGGATTTGGGAAATTTCATCTGGTTTAGGAGATATTTAATTAATTGATTATTTTAATGTATTTCCTAAGTCTAAACTTAGGAAAATGAAATAATTAAAGTTAATTAAATTAAACATGTAATGAAATTGTCTTAAGTCACAAAAATCAATAATTCTTTTAATATTAGCCATTGATTCAAGATTTGATCATGGTTGTTGATTTCCCAATGAGAAAATTATAAAGGAAAGGCTTGGGGTCATTTCTAAAGACACACAGAGACAAAGCACTAAAGCTAAGCTGAGATTCTAATGTAGGGTTTGCTAAGAATTCTCAGAAGTGTTTTAGCTTCAGAGAGGTGTGTTTATACAAAGGGGATGGTATGATCATAATGTCTAGAATCAACAAGAGGCAGAGATCAGCTCAGAGAGGCAGGAGAAGCAGCAGCTGTGCAGCGTAGAGGTAGCTTCAGCCACGCTGGTGTTGCGTAGTCACTCCCAGTGCAACATTAGGCAGCTGGAAACCCTTAGATGTTATGAAAAGACCCTTAGGGGAAGCGTAGGGGTTGTGTCACCCAGTCAGGGGTTATGCAACCCTTTACAGGCCAGCGTTGAGGTACGTAGAGGCTTCAGGGGCAGTGCTAGGGTTTCTAGGGCCTAATTTTGGCTGATTCCTATAAATCCTGTTTGAGGGTGTGGATCAGTTAATTTTTTGGCTTCATAAAAATCGTTGAGTTGAAGATCTATATTTTCTCTGTCAGGTTTTCCAAATCTCGAACCTATATTTATTGTATTAAAAAATACTCTTAATAATAAAACCCGCTAGCAGCCAGAGACTAGTTTTCCCTCTTTGGGTCTTTCCTAGGACTATTTGTCTAGAAAATCACCGTGTCATTTTATCTGTGTGCATGTAATTTTTATAGATCTGACTTTGTGAAAGTCTGTTATGTGTTTTTCTTCAATATTAATCTGAATTTTTCAGTTAATAACTTAATTAAGTAGGAGGAGCATAACCAGATCTAACAATATATTTCTTCATAAGTAATGTTAGTGTCAGAATATGCATTATGCCATCAGTGATCAAAATTACTCTTTTTATATTCTTTTTAGGTGTCCTAGTTAGATTTTTTTTATCATTCCATTTAGGTCATGCAAAAAATTGATTCACTAATGGTATTCCTAGTCATAAAACGTCACTCTCCCTCAAAAATTCACATTTGTTGTCCCACCTTCATGTCTTGCTAAGCATTAAAACACTTTTGAAAATCTCATTTCACTATGTCTTATGTTAGTAAAAGTCAACCATGGAGTCAGGTCATTCAAGGTCCCATTGGGTCAATAGGTTTCATTGTTCAAGGTCCAAAATGCACCATTTCATCTCAATAAGGTCAACAAAAGGTGTGAGAGTGACTCAATAAACATTTCATTATCATCTGTAGAGGATTTATCAGCATGTAAATATCATTTTTAAAGTTGTAATTTTGATTTTAAAGTATGATTTTCATACTCAAATGTAATTTTATTAAAAACCAGAGCTTTTATTTATTTCATTTTTTAGGTAATTTTATGCTTCCTATATGTAATAAGTTTTTTCCCTAGCTGCCAACCCAAATCACACATGCCAAACTGAAAGAGAAAATTTTCAAACATGAGCAATATCATCCTGTAAGGAACAAAAATATGATGAAAGGGTAATCAACAAAAGTTTTCAAAAAAGCGAAATGAGACATTAGAAAAGTGGGTTTTTAAATTTAAATTCAAATTCACTTAGCTATTTATGATTCATTGAAATCAATTCAAATTCATTTGACTCCTCCATACATCAAGCAAGCACTCTAAGAGACCAAATTTTCAAATTTATGAGCGAAATTGGAAAAAGAGATGAGTTTAGGCGCAAATTCTGAAGGTAGGGTGCAAATGTCAGAGGCAGGTCGCAAACGCTAAAACGAGGACACAAATACTCAGCAGAGGGCACAAATGTGTAGTCGAGGGTGCAAATATGTAGAGGATGGGGCAAATACATTGTTCATGGCGTAAATGACTAGCAAGCCCTAGAAAGTGTCTAAGTGGCAAAAAAATCATCTTCAAAACTCCCTCAGTATATTCAGTGGCCTCCCACAAACCAGTAAGATGATCATTCCATGAAAAAACCATTTTCATAAGTTTATGTGTTGAATTCTTGCAAATTGACGTTGTAATTTGGTGTTTAAATTGAGGAAAAACCCTAGTATTCCATTACACATGTGAAAACTATAAAAAATCACTCCCTTACCCTTTTCATCCTCCCCACACTTATAAAAACCCATTCCCAAGCCCCTCATTTGCAAAATTCCCTTTTCTTATAATGTTCTCCAAAAACCCTAAGCCCTAGGTGTTGCATCTACCTAGGCTACCAATCCCTAAATCCCTATCCTAAATCTATCATATTGCGACTCCCTATCCCCTCCCCATTTCACACATCCCTAGCAAATATTTTCCTCATTTTCCCTTTCCCATATCCCTTTCCTAATCCCTAAGGTTTTAACAAAAACACCATGGAAACAAAAGAATAAAACACATCATTCAGTGAAGGAGAGGAAACAGAAGTAAGGAGGCCACATAAAGGAGGAAGAGTGCTCAGACTTGAACCCACCAATACTAGGGAACTCTTGGATTCTCCATTGATTGTGACATGCTTCAAACATGTGGGTTGTTGTGATTTTTGTGAGAAAATTCAGAGGTTCCAACACCATCCCATGTTGACTAGACTTTTCATATCTGGCCTCCATGACAACCAAGTTACATTAGCTAGTGTCACTTTTACTCTATCCACTGCCATTATTTCAAATGCCACCGGGATCCCAAGTGTTGGGGAGAAGTGGTTTAAGAGAGGTAAGTTGAAGAAACAAGACTTTGAATTCTTCTTAAAACCAAGACACCAAAATCAAACAAAAGAGGTTCTTTCCTTTTTCTCACCTCCTAGACAGATATGCCCAAATGATGAAGATATTCATGGAATAATTTTCATGTGAAGGTAGATTTTCAAGGCTCTATTCCTATCACATCCAGATCTTAATGCATTTCACTAGGGTAAGGATTCTCAACAAACCTTATTATCTTTTCCAGAGTATAGAGAATATGGCATACATTTCCCAGAAAAAGGAGTATGAAAATAAAATGAGAAGTCTATTTCATCATTCCCTCATAAAAATCATAGTCCTCCACCATCTCAATCAACTAAACATTGCATTGAGTACCTTCATGGAAAATGATATTTTCAATGAGTGATCCATTCAGCATGCAAAAAATTTCCCTTCATCATCCCAACCATCCACTTACATCCCTCCATCTCAGCCCATAGCACATTCATCATCATCAAATCAATCCCCTTCACCTCATTCATCTCCATCTCTTTTTGATTTTGGGTCACCTAGCAGGATTGAGGACAATGAGTCTAAATGGGCTAGTATGGTTGAGGTTGAACCATTGCCAAAAACCTACTAGAGAGGCCACAGGAATCTATTTTCTCTACATGTAGTGGAAGGAGCCATTCCTTCTACATCAACACAACAGGTGGGAAAAGTCAAAGAGAAGGCCATTGAGGAAATCATTCATGATGAGAAGGATCCTCATGAAGTAAAACACGAATTTCAGCTTGTTGACCTAGATGAGGATGAAAATGAAAAAATAAATAATGCAGCCATCAAAGGTAAGGATGTCAAGATTAAGGAGCTTCAAACTAATCTTGACAGGGCCAGATATGTCATACACTTCCTTGATCAAGAAAATGAGCAATTGAAGACCAAACATGTCATTGTTGAGGTAAAGTATGCCATTGCTCAAAGGGAGGCAGAAAAGGAAAAATCCATGCTAGATGAAACACTTGATAAGTATGGCTTACTTTATGATGAAGAGGAACAAATACCAAGACAGAGACCTAGAACTAGAGAGCTGAAAAGAGCTCTAGCTCTAGAGAGGCAAAGGGAAGTTGAGCTTGTTGATTAGCTAACCCTAAATGAACAACTTGCTATTGTGATCAATGAGAATAGGGAGCCATGGCTTGATAGAGCCAATCAGCACTTGGAGAAGTTGCTAGCAAATGAAAATAAGGATAACAACCTATTGAGCAGGAAAATAAAACATCATGCACTGAAGGAGAAAATTTCATTGGCCAAGCTCAAAAGTGCCAATGTAAAAATTGAAGATTTGACCATGGAGGAGAAGAAGAAATTGGACATTCTCTCTACGGCTTCCCTCCAAGCCTAGCCACATCATCATCAAGCATTCCAATAATTTTGAGGAATTTCCTAACTTTTTGGAAAAATCTAGAAATTTCTGTGTTTTTTGGGGCAGACATTTAGCAGAAATTTGGGCCTTTGCACAGCACCGTAGGCGCTACACAAATAATTGGGGAACTTTTTGAGGGAAATAAAGGCACCATTGGATTCCTAATGACCAATTCATCTCACCAAACCATGTTTCCAGCCTTGGTTTTCAATTTTGATAGGTGAACAGCACAAAAAATCACCTTTCTGACCCTTTTTTGACCTAGGCATTGTGCAAATACCAATCTTGGGAGAATGCCTTTCTGAGGGGGGAAATGAACTCCATTTTCAGAACTTGAGGCATATTCAGAAAGAGGACAAGCAGTGATTTCCAACAAGCCATCTTGGGCCTAGTTTTGACACCTGTAGGCCAGACAAAGTGGCCCTGAACATGGAGGGCACAAATGACACTGCTAGGGCGCAAATGCACAGTGGAGGGCGCAAATGACCAATTTGCTCATTTTTTCCAAATTTCTCTAAAATTTTTAATATTATTCAAGAAATCATGTTTCTACCTATGTAATTCATCATGGTAAATGTAATTATGTCAAGAATAATTTACCTAGGGGTAGATTCATTGGGTAAAAGTCATCATTGAGTCATAATGAATCAGTTGAATGTAATGAGGAGTGAATCACTTATACCATCCTATACTCCAACTTTCAGTCCAGTATTTTATGGATCTCTTCCTCAGCTCATGAATTCGACCCATGAGGATAAGTGAATGTGCTTTGATGTCTATTTAGTCTCTTTCTTCACTCTTAGCAAGGGTTGGAATCAGTTTGTATGTTTTCTTATTGATCAAGGAACTATTGTACTCAGTTTGACCAGCTAATAAAGAGGAGTTGCAACTATTTTTTTGGATACTTGTGGTATGATGTCTATGATTGTATTTTCTTCTGTTTTATATGTTAGAATGTATTGTATTAATGTTCACTTCATCTCTATGGTATGATCTCTTTCAAGTTTGATAATCAAAACACATGCTTGCTCATGCTCTATTTTGGGGAATTGATCATAGTTTGTCAATTTTCCTCTGTTTAGGAAGAATACATCTCCCTTGATCTTCCTAGCTTCTCCTCAGTCTCAAAACCATCCCATCACAATCATATTTAACTGATAAGCCTTATGCCTATGTTTCCCCATTGAATCCATGCGACCCTATCTCATTTTCCTTGACCTAGCTCCCTTGACCTAATTTCTTCATCAAGTGAAACCCAACCAATTCAAATAAAAAAAACCCCTGCACTCCATATCTAGCCTAAAAACCCTAATTTCTCCAGCCCTCTTGTCTGTGACCTTTTGGAGAGAGCCCTCTCTGACCTGGTAGGGCTATCTACCAAGCAAAAAGTTTGGTTTGTGGTTACCTCTGTTGGGATCTCTTCTTCAACCTTAGAGATCTGGAAAAGTGATAACAAGTAACATTTAGAAATTTTCACATGGTATCATAGAAATTTCAGATCTAGGATGGTCACCAAAAAAAGACTCAAGTATCTTGTTGCAGAAAGCAGCAGGAAGTGCAATAGCAACAACAGAAGGGCATATCTGAAGGGACAATGTAGTTTTCAGAGAAGCAGAGTTACACAGAGGGTAGGGTGACACATTCTTACATTGTCTCCCAGCAGACCCACTCATTTACTGCACAAAGGTAGCACTGCAATTTTTTGAAGCCAGCCACGGTGATGCAGATCTAAAGCTGTCAGATCCAGAAGTGCCTGAAGCAGAGCTGCAAAACTTTAGAAGGTAATGGTGGGGTTAAATTTCTAAAGTTTTCATAATTTTAGCCTAAGAACTAGTGAAAAAGAGCGGGAGAATATCATCTTCTCAGAGATTTTCTAGCCAAAGAAACTTGCAGATAGATCATAGGATCGAAGAGAGCTGAATCATTGTTTGATTTGGAAGATTTCCAAGGAGGGAAATTAGTTTCCAGAGGGAGAAAAAGGTGCATGTTTTGTCAAGGACCTTAGATCCAGATCCCTAGCAAAGAGAAAAGGAGCTCCGACAGTTTTCTAAGCAGATTACTCCTCATGGATTACGTGATCAGGATAGATTGGATGGTATATCCAAATTTTCAGTTTAGAAGTCTATAAGCCTGATAGTCCTAGAGGCATGTCATCTAAGAGATGATGCATAACAAGTTATGGCCACACCGATCGATGCAGATCTCTTGAGGAAGCATAATGAAGTTGCTAGTCATGCAAAGCAGCTAATAATGGATGGAATTAAGGAAAACATTATCCCACACACATCTGAGAAGAAAAAAACTAATGAGATGTGGAAGGCATTAAGAACTCTATATGAGGGTAATTTCATTCAAAGGAAGATGATTTTGGAGACTCAAATGCGGTCATTCATGATGACCAAGGGAGAATACATGGAACATTTTCTCCTCAGATTATATTCTATCAGAGACCATTTGACTGCCACAGGTGCTAAGGTGGAGGATGATATGATGGGCACAACTGCTCTCAATGTGGTCATAGATGAATGGGAAACCTTTGTCCAAAGTATTTTGGGCAGAGCGGACCTTCCAAATTGGGACAACTTGTGGGCAATCATGCGTCAAGAAGAACTCCACAGATTCACCAAGAAGAAGTACAACACGGTGTTGTGGTGGATTTGGTTCATGGATGTACAAAATCGCACCAGTTTAAGGGGTGTGGTTTACCCCTTTAAACTATTGGTATCAGGCAGAAAGTGGTGGAGTTCAAAATAATACAATATAGAGGAAAAAAGCATGCAAATGTATACTCAAATTAAACTAAAACTAAAACACAAATATATAGAAGCTATTGAAGAGAGTCAAATGATAATAATGAAAATGGTAGCTCTAGGCCCCTTCTTATTAAGCATTTGATACAAAGAAGAAATTTTACCCACTTTCCAAAGGGCCCCTAGACAATGGTTCTAGGTCCCGATGCAAGGATGTTGTCCTCCAAGTTTGGCCTTGATGCAGTCTCCCTCTCTCTCTACTATGTTGGACTAAGATTGTTGGATGAATAACAATCAAGTCTCCTCTATCTCCAGCTCTGTGTCACACACTCATAGTATTGCTTAGGAAATTCTGGCCAACATAATAATGTGATCACCGACTCTTCATCTCATGGTGGATTTATATAGGGGATTTCAAATCCTCCTTCCATCCCTTGGTACATGGTGGATGGTGACCCAAGGGAGAGGTATGATTCCATTATGTGCTCCAAATATTCCATTGTGTGCTCACATAGTGTCTAAGGAGACGCTGGTGGTTTTCCTTAGGCGGCTTCATGTAAGGAGTAACTTTTCATTTTCTTTGTGTGGTCCTGGATAGCGACATTTTTCCACTTTCAGGAATGTGTGCTTATCAAGCAAAAAGGCGTGCAGAAGGCGCTCTTCTCAAAGGATAATGCGCATAAATAACATTTTATGACTAGTTCAAATTTGATTTCCTTTAAACCTTTGAGATTTTAAATAATTTCTAGATTCCATAATGTCTTCCTGCCCTATAAATCCTTTAGCTTGACATTAATTAATGTAATCCCTTATGCATGACGAATGGATGGGCACAAGGTGCTTCCCAGACTAAAGTGGTATGGCCATGGTGTCACTGTTGCTATGATATATGGTCTACTTTGGGTGACGAGCACCATAGAGGGGAGGCTCTACTGACCAACGCGGATGTTTATCATGTGTAGGGTGAGGTGATGATAAACACAGTCGGATATGAGGACCCTATGGTTTATTGATGGAGAAATGATGTCAGGATATGAAAATTTTTCTGGGACTCTATCATGCTAGGGGTAGAATGATACCTACTCTGGAACTTTCAGTAAATGGTGATGTGAATAGTTTGTGGGTTTTCCCTGCAAAAACAACTACCTCAAGTGAAAGCATCTTCTTTTCATCAAATATTATTGATAGGCATGAGCTTTAAAAAGGAAGATGAGAGAGGGCATATGAAAAATTATTTTTTCGGGAGTGCGAATGTGTGGCATCGCCTTTGTTCCCTTGGGAGTTATTACTTGGCTCCTAGCTTTAATTTTAGTTGGGGTTTCCCCCAGAATGAGATCATGGGGGGTGTTTTCGGTTACTTCCCCCTGTCGAGGATCTCCCCGAATACAGATTAATGCTACCTAGGTGACCTTAGGTCAAATACCCGACCAAGCCGTCTATAGTAATCGATGCCCCAGATAACTCAAGAGGATGAGGCAACCAGGTTCCCCTATCACTGGTTGGTGTATGGTGGCTTGGGGGGAGGGGAGACAAATGGTTGTCTTTCTGGTGACTACCGTTCCTCTTGCCTATGTAGGATGACATGAGTTTCATCTCTCGCAAACCGGTTGGAGGGATCCTCTTGATAGGATCACTCGATGGCGTGTAAGGAATCCCTATATCACAGGATCTCTAGGAAACGATAAGTATAGTCTCCATAGATGTTGCCGATAGTGCATGCGTGATTGGTACACAATGCTTTGCCTTTACCTTTAGTGGTAGGTTCCTTTTTATAGGAATGTGGCATCACGATGTCTGTTTTGGAGCCAAGGAGTGGTTTTAATTCATCCATCTCTTGACAGATGTGGGTAGGATGACCTATTACATCACATATGGCACAGACTGGTGATTCCCATTGAATAGAGGGGGTCACCATCTTATTTCCTCTCTTCTCAGTTTTCCTAGCAGTGATCATCAGATTTGCAATGGGAACTTCCTTTGCAGGGGTGGTCACAACCGTTTTTTGGGCGGGTGAGGGCTCCTCAGGACTGAGGGGCTTCAACCTTGTGGCAGTAATGTGGGTGTATCCTATTCCAGAAGGGGGAATGAGGTACCAAACTGGGAATGCCAACAATATAGTGGATAATACCAGTGTTTCCAAAACCTGCTGGGAGACGAAGCCAGCTGGGGGGTAGAGGAAAGGGGCTTGGGAGGCGGCGTAGGCTAGAGAGGCTGTCGTGGTTGATGCCTCAATGTCATTACTACTTGAGTCTATGTCCCGACAATCCTCGATGCTTGATGTGGACATCATGCATACCGGAGCCCCTATGACATCGTGCGATGACTCAAGGGTTATGGGAGGATCTCCTAGGAATGACCTTAGAATGGATGAAGATTTGAATTGGCCAGGGCCATATTCTTGGTACCATGAAGGACCATCCGAGGCTATATCTACATAGGGTAGAATTACATCCATGTTGGTTAGGGGATGCTTCTCGCTGTGTGTCAGCTGGTCTATAATAATGATGTGGTTCTCGTGGGGGAACATCATAATGCGGAAGATGGAGGAGGCTATGGCAGACATGGAGTATGTTGTAATCCAAGTGAGCATCCAAGACATCAATATCTATATGGACCATCATTCCAGCTAAACAAACTGGGACATTTTGGTAGAGGCTGACGGGGGTCGAGGAACGACCGTCGTATGCTCGAAGTGTTATGACCAAGGGTTTTAGTTTGGGAGACCCTAACTTCTGCTAAACATTTTTTGACATGATGCATGTCGAGGCACCCTCATCTATGACACATCGGTGAATAGTGATATTCTGGACCAACACTAGTATCTGGAAGGAAACCATGGAAGGAAGCCAGAGGGTGGCTTTGTCTAAGTCAAAAGCCATCAGGCGCGTATCGACAGGGTCAATAGCGCTTAACACGAAAAGAAGGTATTTTCGTTATTTTGGGCATGACTGTAATACTTCCAGAGTTGACATAGCAGCGGGAGATTGAGCTAAATAATCCATGATGCTATAATTATGGGCCACTTTGGAGTGGTTTCCTGCTCGCCTAGTAGGTCCCTTTGCCATCTTTGGAAATGGTTCTATAGGCATATTTGAAATGGTCAAAGGTGCAGTTGGCACACTGGTACTTGCCCCTGACGTAGTGGTGTCTCGTGGGGTGTCGTAGTTGCGATTCTATGTTTGGAAAAACATATCTTCTCCATTCATGTAGATTTCATGGTTGTTTTTCCCGAAATCGTTTGTGTTTTGCTGCTGAGTGTTGACCGTCCCTTGGTGGGGGAAAGGGTCTTGCATCACATCTATTTGCTAGGAAGATCCTCCTTGTCCTCGATTACTCTATAGCTTCTTCAGCTCAGGGATATTGGGACAATAGTGGGTATAGTGCCCGTACTCTCCACATATCGAACATGAATGATTTTTTCGAAGAGGTGGTATTTTACTCTATCGTTGGGCATTTCTTGGCCCCTGGTTCTGATTCTAGTTGGAGTTACCTCCAACCTGGGATCTCGATGGGCATTACTGGTTGTCTCCCCCCTATCTAGGATTCCCTTTTGGCTTGTTTTTTAATTTTTTCTTCACCACGTTAGGAGGGTAGTTCTCCTGTTTATACTGGTGTGGTTGGTTTTGGGACGGCTGCACAAATTTCACCTGTGCATTGGTTTGCGTAGGTGGTTCGTGTGCTGGGGACTAAGCATAATGATGACCTGGGTTTGCACGTGGCTGTTGGAGGGAGCTCTTCCGTCAGTGTTTCTTTTTGCATGTTGGGTCCCCTCAACTGGAGGATAAGGTCCTCCTTGGTGATACGCTTGCGCCCTATTAGTCAAATTTTGCTGACGCATATGATGACTTTGAAATCCAGGTTGAGACATGTTCTGAGTAGAACTGTATGTGTAACTATGGTTTTGAATACTGCTTCCTAGGTAACCTTGGGTCATTGACCCAATTAGTCTGTCTGCAGAGTTCGACGCACCTGGAAATTCTTGATAAGTTTGTAGGCATGGGGCGTTAGGCAAGATGTTGTAAATGTATCTTGACTGCATATAAATCAGTTCAAGATTTTTGGCTTTACTGATTGCATCCTCTTTGAATGTGGGGTTTTTCTATGCTACATCCTTTGAAATCTATGTCGTCATAGTTTTCAAGAATAAATCTAAGAGGACCTGATCGTCAAGTTTAGCTTTACATAAACTGTGACGCCACCTCCATTCATGGAGATGGTCTGAGATATGGACGACGGGGGTTTTTCTAAAATGAGTCAGTAATTCCATTCCTGAATCATGGTGAATGGGTAACTGAAAATATGTTAGGAACGCAGTGGCAAGGGCACAAAAGGTTCCATGTGAAGCAAGAGGTTGCTCCACGTACCACTTCGTGGCTACTCCTATAAGAGTGTGTTGAAATAGCCTCAATCAAATAGTGTCGTCGATGATAATGTTTGATAAGAACCATAGGTGAAATTTCATTACATGATTACCTGGGTCTTCCGCTTGCTTTCCTTCGAATTTTGGTATATCCGAAGGGAGATTCGTGGGCATGGGAGGCCATGTAGGATTATGTGCGATGGGGCATTCGTTAGCTTGGTTAAATTGGTTAGATTCAACGAAGCTAAGAAAGGTGACTAGGAGGTTGATTCCATTGCAATGTGTGAATACACAAAGTTCTGGTTAGAACAAGGGTTAGTCTGTGATGTACCCTGTTGTGTATTCAGCTGGCTTCCCAAATGGGATGCACTCCTCTACCCCTAGGGGTCAAGGGAGGAGTGGTGTGTGGTGTGGTGTTGGGAGACTGACTAGGGTTCCCACCTATGGTTTCTCCAAAGAAGGATGAACCAACAACGGTGGCAGTGTTCCGTCTTTGATGCCTAAATGGCGAAAGACCTGGAACCCCTCCCGGTAATGGGGGGAGGTCCAAAAGATGCCTAGATTGACGAGGTTCCGTTGGGACCGTTCAGGTGTCAACCACGTTAGTTTTTGGAAAACTTGGAGAGGATAGAGTCTATGATCAAAGAAAAATTATGGCCATATACATAAAACAAAGCGAAAATAAAATAAAATTTCCCTTTAAATTAATCTACGTGATCAATCAAGAAAAAAAGTGGTTTTTGTTTGTTTGTGTATGATACTCAAAATACTAGAAGTCATATTGCATCCTCACACACTCAAAAGTAAATGGGCCTTGAGAATATTTCGTGTGAGTGTTGGCACAACCTCTCGTAAGCGCTGGTGACACCCCCAGTTAGCCGAAGAGAATCCACCAAGGTAAGGGTAGAGGGTCTGGCACTTGCCTGCACCGTCACCTATAGGATAAAGGATGCCCTAGTTTTTGGCCACTAAGAACCACCATCCCATGTGAGAATTCAATTCTTGGGCTTCTTGGTAGTTAGCTAAAAGTACCGAGTATCAGCCAGATCAGGTAGCCCCAACTGATACTGCACGCATTGCACCTAAGCCTAACCCCCTCTGAATTGGGTCTCTGCCACACTTGGGTTTTCTTTGTCGTGGGCTGATAGGTGGATTTGAAGCTCCCTAAATACACAACTTCTATATTTCAATATGAAGTATGATCAAGGCGGCTTATTAGATTCCTACCCCCTTGACCCTAACTTAAATTATAAATTCTTTTGTGGCCCCTATGGGGAGAATTTAGTGAGTTTGGTTAAGTTAGTTTTAGGTGTCTTGCTTTGCTTAGTGGGTGAGTGTGTGTGATCATAAGGTGAACAAGCACAGAGTTTGAACATGTGGATATCATTGATCCTTTACAAAAAAACATTTATTTAAACTATGTTATATTGTTCCTGGCTCAAATGGAAAACATGTGCGGATAATGGGCCGCTTTCAATTTTTCCTAGTTAATCTATGTGACTAACTATAGGGAGATGGAGAATTGTGAATATGGAGCATTCATATGCTTACCTAGGATCACCAGAGGGTGCAAACGTAGCAAAGATTACCTGTTCCTCTATAGAAAATTCAATCCTAGTCCTGCAATTCCTAATGTAAAAAGTGAACTAAACTAAACAATTTGTACACTAGAAAGAAAACTAGCTATGCATGTGTGGTCTTGGGCCACTTACTTGGACTAGTTATCTAGGTGTGAATACCAAAATTTGCAAAACATAAATTTTTTGGAACACAAGTTAATTTTCCCCCTACTTAACCTATGTGGAAATTTTGCAAAAATCAGCTTGAACCAAAAACTGACTCTAAGCCTACAAAAAGCAGCTAAAAGTGAGTTCTAACACGTTGTGGGGTACCACAACTAGTGCTGGCAGATGCATTAAGGGCTTCCAAGCACCTTACAAGTAGAAAAAGACAAAATCTTGGGAGAAATTTCTCATTTTGTGAATTGTGCGCAAAAGCCCGTGACAGGTGTGCTTTTTACGTGCGGGTCAGCATTGAAGGCACGCCCTACGCGTCTGTGAGGAAAAAAAGCATGAAAATTCCTACAAGTAAAAAAAACTAGGAGCTTGTCTTCTTCAGTCTGTCACTCAAAGTGAATCTAGGGACTACAAGATAGATCAGAGGACTATCAGCTCCACTCTCCAGCATAGACAAAGGTCTCCTGCAAAAGAAGGAACAACCACATAAACTTGGTAAAACGTTAGTGGAGTTGCCAATCCTATTGTGGTGGATTTGGTGCATGGATGTACGAAATTGCACCAGTTTAAGTGGTGTGTTTTACCCCTTTAAACTATTGGTAACAAGAAAAAAGTGGTGGAGTTCAAAAGCATACAATCTAGAGGAAAAAAGCATGCAAATGTATACTCAAATTAAACTAAAACTAAAACACAAATATACAGAAGATATTGAAGAGAGTCAAACAATAATAATGAAAATGATGGTTCTAAGCCCCTTCTTATTAAGTGTTTGATACAAAGAAGAAATTTTACCCACTTTCCAAAGGGCCCCTAGACAACGGTTCTAGGTCCTGATGCAAGGATGTTGACCTCCAAGTTTGGCCTCGGTGCCATCTCCCTCTCTCTCTGCCACATTGGACTAAGATTTTTGGATGGCCAACAATCGAGTCCCCTCTATCTCCAGCTTCGGGTCACACATTGCTGGTATTTCTTGGGCAATTTTGGCTAGCATAACAATGTGATCACCTATTCTTCATCTCATGGTGGCTTCATATAGGGGATTTCAAATCCTCCTTTCCTCCCTTGGTACATGGTGGATGGTGGCCCAAGGGAGAGGTATGATTCCATTGTGTGCTCCAAATATTCCATTGCATGCTCACATAATGTCTAAGGAGGCATTGTTGGTTGTCCATAGGCAGCTCCATGTAAGGAGTAACTTATCCTTTTCTTTATGTGGTCCCAGATAGCGACATTTTGCCACTTTCAGGAGTGCGCGCTTATCGAGCAAAAAGGTGCGCAGAAGGTGCTCTTCTCAAAGGATAATGTGCGCAAATAACATTTTATGAATAGTTCAAATTTGATTTCCTTTAAACCTTTGATATTTTAAATACTTTCTAGATTCCATAATTTTTTCCTGCACTGTAAATCCTTTGGCTTGACATTAGTTAATGTCATCTTCTGCTGTATGATTTTCCAGTGTTAACACATGGGATCAAGTAACATGAAGAAGGAACATGAAGAAGATGCAACCTTGACATCAAAGAGGGAACAAGGAAATAAGAAGAAGGATCTTTTAAATATCAAGTGCTTCTAGTGTGGAAAAATAGAAAATTTCATCAAGAATTGTCCTCGAAAGAAAAAGGACAAGGAAGCTTCTTCTTCCAAGGCTGTTGTGGCAGATAATGGGTCAGAAGATGATGCAACCATGAGCGCTCATGAAACACGAAAGTGGGGTGACATGGATCTGTAGAGTAGCTATAGAATTATGGCGGGATCCTTGAGCATCTCATCTCTTGGATCACATCCGAGTTGCATGAGCCTTAAGATAGTAGCATGACAAGTGGAGCAGTGGGTGCATAGATCACGGATGAAGCAGAGGCGGAACTGAAGGTTGGAAGGAGCAGCGCAGTGCATATGTAGAAGCAGAAACGTAGGGGCTAATGTGACTTCAGCAACACAGAGTAGAGCTTCTTACGCAGAGCATAGTTGCAGCAACGTAGAAGGCTTCAGGAGGACAGCGCAATGCAACCGCAACATGAGAGATTTCAATACAAGGGGCTGATGTGACTTCATCAATGCAGAGGGAGTTTGCTTACATAGTGCAGAGTTGTAGTTGTGCATCACCCTCTAGATGACAACACAGATCAACAGCCTATGGAGCTTTAGTGATGAGGTTGCAGCCCAACTGACTTGTATGTCAAAGATTGGGAAGGATATTTAGTTGCTTCTCTCAGCAACTGAAGTTGCAGTGCAACAGTTAGCAGTGGCACTGCTATGGGCATCACAGATGCATCAGATTGAGAGAGAGCTACAGTACAGATGTGGTAGCAGCAATGACAACATCATGGGCAACAGTACAAAATGGAAGCAGCAGTGTAGAGTTGAGTGGCAGTAGGCCAAGCATCAACAATATAGAAACCAGTGCCCAAAATCTTGTGATACATGGTGTGATGTATTGCTAGAGCACACTCCATGCTAAGAGGGAGTGTTGAGATTTTGTGTATTGGGGGTAGTATCAGATGTGCTCTAGCTACCAAAATTTGTGGAGGGACTAGAGTACACCTAATCTACAATACCCAGAAAGGGATTTGGGAAATTTCATCTTGTTTAGGAGATATTTAATTAATTAATTATTTTAATGTATTTCCTAAGCCTAATCTTAGGAAAATGAAATAATTAAAGTTAATTAAATTAAACATGTGATGAAATTTTTTATTTTTGTAGCATTCAGAAGTGTTCCAAGTGTCAAACTTTGCAGGGAGGCATGGACAACACCATTCCAAAGAACCCATAAACAATTTGTAGAAATTCCACTCGGTTCATGACTTATTAAAATAATTGATTATTTTAATGAAGACCCTAAGTCTAAATTTAGGGAAATGGAATAATTAAAGGGTATTAATAAGTCAGAGTGTGAATATTCTAGAAAACATGGATCAAGTCAAGTTTTAATCTTAGCCATTGATTAATCGTTTAATCTGGACCGTTGGTTCTCGAACAGGAATATTATCAAAGAAGGCTTGAGGGTCATTTGGAAAACAAGTCGGGCATACACTCAGTACCTGAAGGAGATTGATTCTAAATCAAGAGAAATTGATTTCAATGGGAGAGTTGCAGGGCGAGGATTTTGCAAAAGAATAAGGAGGAGGGAGTCAGCAGTGATCGAGAACAGGGAGGGAGGTCAGCAGTGGGCCATTGGAGGCATATTGAGGCTACAGCGAAGAGAACCCACGCAGTCTCCACACAATGTGCAACGAATCACACAAATAGACACATGAGCCAACAGGGGTTGATCAAGGTGTCAGAGAATTATTCGAAGGAGTCGGAAATTCAATCTCAAGTGTTTTAGAATTTATTTGCTAATACATTTCCCTGTAAAAATATCATTGCCGAAGAATTAATAAAACCCTCATCTGTTGCACTGGTTTTCCCGCATTTAGTTTTTCTGGGGACAGTTGTCCAAAAATAAATGTGTGCATGTGATTGATTCTTGCGCTTATGTTCCCTACTGTTTATTTCTCTGCATATATATTTTTGAATGTTGCAGTAGTATTTATTTCGATATTTGTGAGAAGATTTCTGAATAATAACTTATTGAAATAATAAGTATGAGAGATAAATCTGTCACTGCAACTGTATATTTTTCAGTTTGAAAATTTCACATGGTATTAGAGCCAGAGATGAATAACAGGAAGGGGGAATCAAACAATGAACAAAAATCTATTGTTGCAGCAACAACGCGGAAGGGTTCACACAGTTCTTCAGGCAGGGGAAGAATCATGACAGAATAGATGGGTCATGATGTCTTTGTATTGGCATCCAGAATTGAGGAAGATTTTGCTTTCGTATCAAGCACTACTTCTTCTAATGTATGGTATATTGACAGTGGAGCCTTTTCTCACATGACTGGAGTATGAGAATTTTTTTTCCAGCTACCAAGAAGAGCAGATGAATTTAAAAATAACCATGGGTAATAAAGAAAAATGCACTCTCATTAGGAGAGGTACCGCATTTTTTCAGACCAAGGCGAGAAATAAAATCCAGACCTCTAATGTGTTGCATGTGCCAAGTTTGGGGATGAAATTTCTCCTGGTGTCTGAACTTAAAAAACGAGGTTATGACGTCAAGCACCCCAATTGGAAGAAGAAGGCACGGATCGGGGTAATAAGTAACAAACTGTACGAGCTACAACTTGACTCTCCAATGACACTAGTAGGTAGTGTAGATGAAACGGACCTGAATGAGCTACGACACAGAATAATGGGGCATTTTCATGATGGGGTGTTGAAAACTCTCCAGAATACTATCACAGGTGTTCCATAACTAAGCACTAAATGAGATGATGTCTACAAGGGGTGTGTACTGGGAAAATATGCCAAGGCAGCATATGAGAGAAGAAACAATAGGGCCAAGGGTGTATTGGACCTGATACACTTAGATCTCTGTGGACTGATTTCCACTAGAGCTCTTAGCAGTGCCGAATATTCTGTCGCCTTCATTGATGACCATTCTAGGAAAACCTAGATTTACTTCTTGAAGACCAAGGATGAATTCTTCAGTCAATTCAAAGAGTTTAAGGCTCTGGTAGAAAATATTACAGGGAAGTGGATTAAGGTGTTGTGATCAAATGATGGTGGTGAATACATAGATAAATAATTCACTGGATTCTATGCAAGGGAAGGCATCAAAAGAGAGTGGACAACTCCATACAATACGGAGCAGAATGGTGTGGAAGAACAAAAGAACCAGACTATTATTGAAGCAACAAGAGCCATGTTGTATGACCAAGACATGCCCAAATTCCTATGGGTTGAAGCGTGTAATACAGTTGTCTCCATTCAGAACAGGATTCCTCACACTGCACTGGGAAAGATCACGCCAGAAAGTGTCTTCACTGGCAGTAAGCCTGAAGTTAGTTTGTTATGAAACCAACTCAAAAATTAGAAGAAAAGAGAGATCAACGCCTTAGAAATCAGCCACTTTGAGGGGGAAACCTCTAATACATCACATAAATGAATAATTCTTGGATGATACAAATGACCAAAACCTCCTTCTATATATAGGAGTCCATGGGGCCACAATATAATCCTGGCTGACCTAACAATAATAATGTAAGGGCACAATAATAACAATATTGGGATTACAAGGGTACAACAATAACAATAAGGGGGCTACACTAATAAAAATAAGAGACTAAACTAGTAATATAGGGACCTAACATGCCCGTCTCCTTCAAAAAAGTGTTGTCCTCAATGCTTGAGTAGTTTTGGGTGCTTATGTATAGAATTCTCATCCTCCCATGTAGAATCTTCAGTGGGTAAGTTCTTCCACTTGATGAGATACTCTGAAATTGATTGATTTCGTAGATGTCAAGTTCTTGTTTCCGTGACCGCTTCAGGTTCCAATATGATTTTTCCTTCCTCATCAAGTTTTGGCAATATTGTTTCAACTGGAATATTTTCCCCTATAATCTTCCTTAAGCATGAAACATGGAAAGCTAGATGCACTCGCGAAGAAGCAAGAAGCTCCAATTTGTATGCCATAGTACCAATCTTTTGCAACACCTTGTAAGGACTATATTACTTTGGTGATAATTTAGTATCATTCTTAGCTTGCTTGAGGGACATTTGTTTGTATGGTTGTAGCCATAAAAATACCCAGTCTCCTACATTAAAATTTCTCTCGCTGCGATGTTGATCTGCCTGCTATTTCATTCGATTTTGTGCCAAATTTGTTTTATCCTTTAAGAGTTGGAGAACTTCTTGTCGATGCTCGATGTGATTTTACACTGCTTGAACCTTAGAATTTTCTCTTAAATATGATGTGATGGATGGTGGATGATATCCATAAAGTGCCATAAATGGGGTATTTTTTCCTGCAGTATGGAAGGCAGTGTTATACCACCATTCAACGAGAGGTAACTACTTGACACATTTTGTTTTTTTATCAGATACAAAACAACAAAGATATCATTCCAAACATTTATTCACTATATCATTTTGAACATTGAATTGAGGATGATAAGATGAGCTATGAGCTAGTTGAGTACCCAAATAAGAAAATAACTCCGTCCAAAAAGTTCCAGTAAAAATGGGATCCCTGTAGCTCACAATAATCTTTGGGTTTCCATGTAGCTTTTGAATTGTGTCCATAAATGTAGTAGCAACTGTACTTGCTTTAAATGGATGAGATAATTCAAAAAAGTGTGCATACTTGGTAAGTCTATCAACTACCACCATGATGACACCCTTTCCTTCAGACTTAGGTAAACCTATGATAAAATCCATTGAAATATCCTCCCAACGTTGACTTGGAATGGATAAAGGTTGTAGAAGACCCAGGGTCTTAATTTTCTCAACGTTATTTTTCTGGCAAACCAAACATTCTACTACAAACTTTTGAATATCAGATTTAAGGCCATCCCAAAAAAAATCTTTCTTCACCCTGTGGTAAGTTTTTAAAAATCCTGAGTGTCCTCCTAAAGGAGAAGTGTGCAATTCCAAAAGAATATTTTTTTTTAGTTGGAATTATTACAAATATATAAGCGATCTTTGTACCATAAGGAATCATTTTTCCAACTAAATGTATCAAATGTACTAGGATCTTGCTGCAACTTTTGAATGAATGTCTGTACTTCTTCATATGTCTTCCATTCATCCCTTGCTTTAGTTATCCAATCTGGTTGGATAATAGAAATGGCACAAAGCAATGCTTCCACCTCTTCATTCTTTCTTGAGAGTGCATCTCCAACAACATTTAACTTCCCTTTTTTGTAGATTATTTCAAATTCATAACCCAACATCTTTGTGACCCATTTTTTTTGTTCTTCTGAAGATAATCTTTGTTCCAAAAAGTGTTTAAGACTATCATGATAAATTTTTACCATGAAGTGTCTTCCCATTAGGTAAGGTCACCATTTATTTAGTGTATGTAGTATTTCTAACATTTCCTTCTCATAAATAGCTTTATGTAAATTCTTTCCTTTGATTGGGCGACTTTCAAAAGCAATGGGTCTTCCTTCTTGCATTAAAAAATCACCAATTCCATTTCCTGAGGCATCACATTCCACAATAAAGGTTTTTGTGAAGTCTGGCGTAGCTAAGACCGGTGCTAGGCACATTGCCTCTTTAAGATGTTCAAAGGCCTTAGTTGCTTCAAGAGTCCATGAAAATGCATCTTTCTTCAATAATGTTGTTAGGGGTGTTGTTATTCTCCCATAATTCTTAATGAAACTTTTGATAATACCTTGTTAACCCGAGAAATCCTCGCAACTGCATTATGGTTGTGGGGACTCTCCATTCCTTAATGGCTTTAATTTTGTTAGGGTCTACCTTAACACCCTCGTGAGATATAATATGACCCATATATTCCACCTCTTGTACTCCAAAGAAACATTTGGATGTTTTTGCATATAATTGTTTCTCCTGGAATAGTTTGAGTGCCCAGTCAACATGTTAAACATGATCCTTCCAAGACCTACTGTAGATTAGTATATCATCAAAAAATATTACCACAAATTTTCTAAGGAAGGGTTTGAAAACAGAATTCATCAACCCTTGAAATGTAGAAGGTGCATTGGTAAGGCCAAAAGGCATGACCAAAAATTCATAATGACCCTCATGAGTTCGAAATGTTTTTTTCAGAATATCTTCAATCTTCATTCTAATTTGATGATATCCTGAATGAAGATCCAACTTGATAAAATAAATTGCTTCATGTAATTCATCCAATAATTCATCAATCACAGGAATGGGAAATTTATCTTTAATAGTGAGCTTATTGAGCTCCCTATAATTCGGACACATGCACCATGATCCATCCTTCTTGTGCACCAATACTGCTAGAGCAGAGAAATAACTTTGAATAGGTTGAATTATACCAACCTCTAACATTTCTGCAATCATACGTTCAATTTCGCTCTTTTGGACATAAGGATATCTATAAGGCCTGATGTTTGGAGGAACACTTCCTGGAATCAAATGAATATCATGATCATGATCACAAATAGGTGGCAATCCTTTGGGAGTTTCAAACACCTTGGAATGATTTTCCAAGGCTTTTTGGAGATCTGCAGGAATAGATGATTTTGATGTTGGAACTTCTAGTGAGCATAATTGTGCAATTACACCTCATTGTTCTTTCTTCAGAAGCTTTGTCATGAAATTAGAGCTTATTATGTTTTCTGGATTCCCTACAATACCCCATAATTCAAATTCCTTTCCTTCTAAAAAAAAATTCAAGAAATTTTCTTGAAAATTAAAAGCCAACATCCCCAAATATTGTAACCATTGTACTCCTAGTACAACATAAACACCTCCCATTGGAATGGAAAGCATTGGACTATTCAATACATATTTCCCCATGGTTAGCTTGATATTATGGTATTTTCCAAAGAAATTTATAGTTCCTCCGTTTGCAACCATCACTTGACATTTTGGTGCTGGGTATAGGAAACAATTCAATTCCTTGGCTACCTTACAATGAAAAAAGTTATGGGTACTACCCGAATAAATAAACACTATTAACTTTTTCTTCTTGATATGTCCTTCTATATTGAGAGTTTGAGGCATGGTAATTCCTACCAATGCATTACACGATATGGTCAAATTCATTTCGTCCTCTTCTAGAGTTGGTTCCTGGTGTATATCCTCTTCTTTTGAAGATTCTTGTTCATTTTCTTCTTCCGCTTCACAATATATGTAAAATAATTTCTTCTTAGCACAATTATGACCTTTAGTGTATTTTCTATCACAACTGTAGCAAAACCCTTTTTCTCTTTTTTCTTCCAATTGTTGTGGTGTCAACCTTGTAGGTTGTGGAAGTCTAGGAGTAGCAACACTTCCATCTTTATACATGTGAGTGGTAGGCTTCTTTATCGCCATAATTTTAAATTCAATTTTTCTTGACAACCTGAATTCCTTTTCCAATGAATCAGGTTCCCAAACACGAACTTCATGTTGGATGTTATCCTTTAAAGTCACTATGAAGACATCAATCATGTGTTCCTCTAGAATATCAGTTACCCTTATATTCAATTTTTGGATGTCCTCAATGTGCTCCACCATTGAACCCTTTTGTTTGAGATTTATGAATTGGCTAAAGAAGGTGTTGCTTTTTGTATCCTCATAATGTGCTATCATTTCCTCCGTAAAAATTGACGAAGTGACACTTTTTTTACGAGAGCAAAGCCATCGATACCATAGAAATGTATTTTGTTTTAAATGTAAAGTTGCAATGTGTACCTTTTGTGTGTTTTGCACATTATTGAGATCAAAATATTACTCCATCTGTAGTATCCATGTTACGGGATCCTTGCCATCAAAATTCCTCATATCCATATTTGTAATATGGTGTTTCTTCCATCCAATATTAGAGTTTATAAAATCGTGATTGACATTTATTTTTTCCTCATCATGAGTTTCCTCTACTATATTTTCTCCATTAGGAAAAAAATCTTGTATCAACTTTTTCAAACCTTCCATGTCTGTTTTTAGATTATTTTTCATGTTTTCCATGTTGTTTTTCATTTTTTCATCGATCTTAGCTTCCATTCCTTTCTTCAAAACTTCCATTTCATTTTTTGTTGCTCTTTGCGAGAGCGAAAATTTTGATATGTCATGTTGCCATTCTTCGTCTGCATGAGTCATAGTAGAGACTTTAGAAGGCTTAATGGGTGTTGAATTATTTTTAGGAGGCATTTTTAGAACCCAATACTGATATCTATTCTAAAATATTCCCTTGGAATCAATTCAAACTGATTTTTCACACAAACTTATTCAATTTGAAAAAAATACACACATTTTTCTTACTTTCGAGGAGCTCGATATTGAAACTGAATTATCTCTGTGATTTTGAATCTTCAATATCTGAAATTTGGCCCTGTAGTAGCCCTCTAAATATTGTTTCAATGCCACAGGTCTTACCTAATTTGTATTCTTTAAGACAAAGTTATGCCCAATCTCCCACAATGACCTAATTATGGACTCGTTCAATAGAAAAAACTTGTACGGAATGGCACGTGTTATTGGTTCATTGTTCGGTTTTGAAATTGATAAAAATGAAACTGAATTCCATGTACTTATGGCCACTTTTTACAGAATTCCAATCTGATGCTTAGAGAGAGAGGTATGACAATTTTCCCACGGTCACCTATTTGAGATGAAATTCAGGAGCCTCAAACAACTCTAACTTCCACAGATGATATCTCCAAAATTGTTGTGAATCAAGCTCTGAAATTTTTCTACGACATTCCCTAGGACTTCTGCTTTGTTATGTAAAACTTTCAGCTTCTGAACCCTCGTAGAAAAAAATGTACAGCGAAAATTCCACGATGACCTGTTTAGGTTAAATTCAGGAGCTTGCGAAAAGCCCTAACTTCCACCAATCATATCTCTGAACATATTGCAAACCAAGATCTGAAATTTTTCCATGACGTTCCTCCATATTTATTCTTCGTGCCCTAAAAATTTCCACTTCTGAAACTTTGTATAACAAAAGTTATAGCGAAAATTCCATGATGACTTTTTTGGAGCAGCGAAACCCTAGAATCCAAATCTCTGATACCAAATGTTATGAAACCAGCTCCCAAATTATAAGAAAAGAGAGATCAACTCCTTATAAATCAGCCACTTCAAGGGGGAATCTTCCAATACATTAGATAAATGAATAATTCTTGGATGATACAAATGACCAAAACCTCCTTATATATATAGGAGTCCATGGGGCCACAATATAATCCTAGCCTACCTAACAATAATAATGTAAGGGCACAATAATAACAATATTGGGGTTACAAGGGTACAAAAATAACAATAAAGGGGCTACAATAATAAAAATAAGGGACTAAACTAGTAACATAGGTACCTAACAGAGTCACTTTAGGATCTTCGGTAGTACAGCTTACTGTCATGTGCCCAGTGAGAAGAGGAAGAATTTGGAGATGATTTCCGAAAAAGCGTATCTGGTAGGATATAAAAATAATGCAAAGGAATATTGCATCTACGTTCCTGAGAGTAGGAAAATCGTGGTGCAAAGGGATTTGAATTGCATGGAGGAGAATGCCTTCATAATATCTCATGAGTTGCCTTCTACTACGCAGTTTGAGGAAGAGCCTCTGGTTCAGGCCAACAACCAGCAACAAAAAATTGAGTTGCCTCTCCAAGGAAAGGGATCCATGGGATGTGTCTCCCGAGGATTTGCGAGAGGGAGAGCTGGTAGATCCACCTACTACCAGTGGGAGAACGAGCAGGGAATTTTGATAGATTCTGAAGGATATAGAGGACTTTGTCGGAATTCCCCAAAATAAGAAGAGACAGCGTAAGCAGTCTGAGAGGTATCAAGCCTTGGTTGCTCAAGTCGGAGAACCTTCCAGTTTTCAGGAAGAAGCTCAGCACTAGCTGTGGGTGGATGCAATGGTGGAAGAGTATAGTTCCATCATGACGAATGATTTATGGGAAGTGGTACCCAAACCACAGGAGAGATCAGTTGTAGGATCCAGGTGCATCTACAAGATCAAGTATGCTGCAGACAGGAACATCGAGAAATTTAAAGCCAAGTTTGTGGCTAAGGGGTATGCTCAGAAGAAAGGAATTTACTATGAAGAAACCTTCACCCCAGTAGCCAGGTACACCTCTATCAGGTTTGTGACATCCCTTCTTGCGTAGATGGGATGGAAAATTCACCAGATGGATGTCAAGACAACATTCTCAAACGGGGTGATAGAGGAAGAGGTTATATAGAACAACCAGAGGGATTTGAGACACACGATCAAAAAAATCATGTGTGTAGATTGAAGAAAGCATTATATGGACTAAAGCAAGCTCCTAGATCCTGGTATGGACGAACTGACAACTACCTAAAGAAGATGGGATTCGTCAAGAGTGGCATAGATCCCAACCTCTACTATTTGAGAGTAGGGAGTGAGCCTTTGATACTGGTTTTATATGTATATGATTTGTTCTTGATGGGATCATCAAGGCTCATCACAGACTGTAAGAAGAATTTGGCTGAATAATTTGACATGAAGGATCTAAGACGAATGCACTATTTTATGGGGTTGGAGGTTTGGTAGTAGAACGGGGAGATCTTCCTTGGTCAACGAAGATACACTATATAGATTCTGAAGATATTTCAAATGGAGGATCGTAGACCCATGACTACTCCAATGATCACCAACTGGAAGAAAATCGACATGTCTGAAGGTGATGAGGCTGATCCTATGCTTTATAGACAACTCATAGGGTCATTGATGTATCTGGTAACTACAAGGCCATACATCTGTTATGTTGTAAATACCCTCAGTCAGTTCATGGTGGAACTGAAGAGGAAACATTAGGCAGCAACCAAGCATGTTCTTAGGTACCTTTGAGGAACAATCGAGCTTGGATTTAAGTACACCCGTAGCAGTGATGCCAGGTTGAGTGGTTCCACTGATGTATATTGGGTTGGAAGTTCAATTGATCGGAAGAGTACCAGTGGGTATTGTTTCGGTCTAGGATCATGAATAACTTTCTGGTGCAGCAGGAAACAAATGTCTGTAACATTGAGTTCAAAAAAATAAAAGTATATGAAAGCCAGCACAAATTTGAGCGAAGCCATATGGCTTCGAAAACTGTTTGTGAATCTACTCAAGAAGAAAATGGAAGTGACCAACATCTTATGCGATAACTAGAGTTACATCAAGCTCTCTGAAAATATCATGTTTCATGATAGGTCGAAACATATTGACATCAGGTGTCACTTCATCAAGGACTATGTACAACGTGGAGCTATTCAATTAAAATATAGTCTAGCAAGAGAACAGGTGGCAGACATTATCATGAAGGATCTAGGGAAGAAAAATTTGGTCTACTTCAGAGAGAAGATGGGGATGATGAAGAATCCCTTCCAGCAGTATGAATGGATAGACTCAATATTCAGAGGGAGTTGTGGTACAAATGCAATAGTGACAATGGCAGTTTCAAAGGCAGCAGTACAGGAGACAACAACACAGCAAATGAGGGGTAACGTCCAGAGATTAGCAGCATAGAGGGTGCTTTAAAGGCAGAGCAACATGCAATAGGCATATTGTTGGAACACTTTCCTCGCTAAGATGGAGTGTTGATTTTTTTTAGCATCCAGAGGTTTCAAAGTCTTAAAATTTGCAGGGAGGCTAGGACAGCAACATTCCAAATAAATTAGGAAGAGTTTGTGGAAATTCCACTCAAATCATGACTTATTAAAATAATTAATTATTTTAATCAAGACCCTAAGTCTAAACTTAGGGAAATGAAATAATTACTGGGTATTAATAAGTCAGAGTGTGAATCTTCTAGAAAACATGGATCGAGTCAAGTTTTAATATTAGCCATTGATTAATATTTTAATCTAGGTCGTTGGTTCTCCAACATGTAGATTATAAAAGAAGGCTTGAGGGTCATTTGGAAAACAAGTCGATCATACACTCAGCACCTGAAGGAGATCAATTCTGAAGCAAGAGAATTCGATTTTAGTGGGAGAGTTGTAGGGCAAGGATTTTGCAGAAGAAGGAGGAGGGAGTCAGCAGTGATCGAGATCAGGGATGGAGGTGAGAAGTGGGCCACTGGAGGAAGATTGAGGCTACAACGTAGAGAACCCACGCAGTGTCCACGCATACTTACGCAGTCCAGCGCTGGGATTGTGCAATGAATCATGCAAACACAGGAGCCAGCAGGGGCTGATTAGGGTATCGGAGAATTATCCAAAGGAGTCATAAATTCAGTCTCAGGTGTTTTAGAGTTTATCTGCCAGTATATTTCCTTGTAAAAATATCATTGCTAAATAATTAATAAAACCCTCAGCTGCTGCACTGGTTTTCTAGCATTGGGTTTTTCTGAAGACAATTGTCCAAAAATAACTGTGTACATGTGATTGATTCTTGTGATTATGTTCCCTACTGTTTATTTCTCTGCATATATATTTTTGAATTTTGCAGTAGTATTTATTTTGATATTTTCCAAAATATTTCTAAATAATAACTTATTGAAATAATAAGTAGGAGAGATAAATCTATCACTGCAACTCTATAGTTTTTAGTTTGAAAATTTCATAGAAATTTCCTTAAGTCACACAAATCAATATTTCTTTTAATATTAGAGATTGATTAAAGATCTAATCATGGTCGTTGGTTTCCTGATGAGAAAACTATAAAGGAAAGGCTTGGGGTCATTTGTGAATACACACAAAGGCAGAGCATTGAAGCTAAGCTGAGATTCTAGGGCAGGGTTTGCTAAGAATTCTCAGAAGTGTTTTAGTTGTAGAGAGGGGAGTTTAAAAAAAGGGGATGGTCTGATCCCAGTGTCTGGAATCAGAAAGAGGTAGAGATTAGCTCAGATAGGCAACGCAGTGAAGCAGCAATAGAGAGGGCAACATTTTTGCAACGCAGTGGCGACTTCAGCTACACAGGTGTTGCACAGTTATTCCCAGGGCAACGTTAGGCAACTGGAAACCCTCAGAGGTTATGCAGAGAACCTTAGGGGAAGTGTAGGAACTGTGTCATCCAATCTGAGGTTACGCAGCCCTTTCCAAGCCAGCGCTGAGGGACGTAGAGGCTGTAGAGGCTGATGCAGGGGCATTGCTAGGGTTTCTAGGGCCTAGTTTTGGCTGAGTCTTGTAAATCTCATTTTGAGGGTGTAGATCAGTTAATATTTTGGCTTCAGAATAGCCAGTGTGTTGCAGATCTATAATATCTCTATCGATTTTTCTAATTCTGGAACCCAGATTTTTTGTATTTAGAAATACTCATAATAATAAAACCCTCCAGCAGCCAGAGACCGATTTTCCCACATTGGGTTTTCCAGGGAATATTTGTCCAGAAAATCACTGTGTCACTTTGTCTATGTGTGCATGTAATTTTTCTAGATCTGAATTGGTGAAAGTCTGTTATGTTTTTTGATTTGATATTAATCTGAATTTTTCAGTTAATAACTTAATTAAGTAAGAGGACCATAACCAGATCTAACAGTAGAATTTTGCATAAGTAACATTAAAAAAATTTCACATTCCATATCTGGGAGGGATATCATCGAAAAAAACATCCATAAGGACATTCTAGGCTGGGATTTTCTATAAATACATCACTAGATCTTTAATGAGGCCAATACATTTCACTCTACCTGAATCAAATGAATAAAGGTATGGTAGGGTCTTGTGATATCTAGGCCTAATCTATCCATGATGGCTTTGGGCATAATGTTATGAGACGCTCTAGAATCAAGCATGTCGTTATGGAGGATAAAATTGTGGATTTTAAGGCTAAGATAAAATAGAGGGACCTCACTATCTTCTAAATCACCATCAACAACAGGACCAAATAAAAGTTCTGGGTGATCATCACACCATATCAGACATCTGATCTACCCTAAGCAACTTGGCTACTTGAAACTTATACTGGTAATTCTTGAATATCTTAGTTAAAGGAATGGAGACTTTCAGTTTTGAGATTTAATTTTCAAGACTAAAAAGTGTAGAATGTTTTCCACCTCTTTGGATGACACATCTTTCTTCTCAATATGATCTTTGTGTGGAATCTCCTTCTTCTGTCCTCCATCTTGGACTTCTTTATCTTTTTCTGACTGCTGCTAGAAGCTTCATTGCCTTTTGTAGAACTAGGTACAACATGTCCCTTTTCTTTTCTTTGATTTGAAGTAGTCGTCTCTCTATGATGAGTATCGGTTTGAGAATTTTTATTTATTTATTTATTATTATTATTTTCTGATTGGAGGTTATAGGAACATTCCTATTCCTCAAACCATACTGTCATTGTACTTGAGTAAGATAATTTTGATATCCCCTCTGGTAATATTCTATCCATAATGATAGTATATCATCATTTGAGAAGACATATTGTTGATCATCCGGTGCATGAATTTCTGCAGAAAACTGATCTTCTTCAGTGAGGAAAATAGGCTGCAGATTTTCCTCAAATAAATGATTCTTGCCTGAAATCTCTTCTTCATCTTCTTCATCAGGGCTTTCTATGTAGTTCTGCTAAAATGGAGTGAGAATTTGTTGTTGACTTTGTGGATCCTGACCCCTCTGTTCCCTTTGCTTGATCCTGCATTGAGGTTGTTGATTTTGACCCATGAAATTGGGATTTCTAAAGGAGGGTTCAACATTTCTATCAACGATGGCCATTCTATCCATCATCTTCTCCATGGTTTTGATCATGGTGTCGAGCTTGCCCTTAGATGAAGTAGATGTTTCTTCCTTGATAGTCACCCTTTTCTCAGTCTTATTTTTGAATTTTTGATAATCAGATTAACTTCCATGCTCACTACATTTATCTGCATTTCTTCAAGGGTTGATGGATTTCTTTCCCTCATCTGGTAAGCCATATCAAGATCAAAACCATCAGGGTAATGAAGTAAAGCAAGGCCTGGAGGAGGCTTGATATTTTTAGGAATATAATCATAAATTCTATTGAATCTAGCTGTAAAGTCTTGTACAAACTTATTAGGATTCCTTTTAAAGGCATTATATTCAACTACGATTTGTAATGGGTTCTTATTCTCCTCCCATTTTCCCATAAACAAGTCAATTAACTGTTGTTAATTAGCTATTGAACCAACTGTGAGAGAGCGGAACCATTTTTTAACCTCTCTTGAGAAACTTTGTGCTATGATGCGCATCTTGGCGTCATCATTGTCAATCTCTTCAAGATATATGAAATCAACCACTTTGACAATGTGTTGATGAGCAGTAACCTCTGATGTTCCATAAAAAAGGGGAAATATTTGACCATAGTTCTGAGGTAGTGCGGTGAGTTGTTGTGGTAAGATAAACAAAGTGAATCTGGCCATGATTAATGGAGGGGGTTGTAGAAGTGTTGATGGAGTGAAAAATTGTAGAAGTAATGATGGAATGAAAGGAAGAGATGATGATGTAGCTATGGGAGAAGGTGTAATAATAGGTGGTGAAGCAAAAACCTGTTGCTGGTATTGAAAATAAGCTTTGTCTAAAGTTGTTTCAAACTTTTCTACCAAACCTTGAAGTTTGTGAAAATTATACAAGACTTCACTATCAACCTCGGAATAAGAAGACTCAAAAAATGGTAAATTTTTTTCAAAATCAATAGGATCAAAGACAATTTATGAACAAAAAGATTCAGACTTATACCTAAACAAATATGTTTCAATTTCAAAATTATAGGACAAATATTCTGAAGAAAATCTCGTAGGAAAGGAGTTTTATTTCACAAGTGGAGGCATACTCCTTCCAACTTTCCTAGACTTTGTCTTCTGCTTTCTTAAAAGACTCTCAAGTTCATTGACAATTGGTGAGGGATTTGGGTATGGATTTGATCTAGTGTCTTTTGGGAGCTAGGTTTTCTTGAAAATTTGTGCTTGGCTTGAATTTACTGACTCAACCTTCTTCGAATGTCAGAAATTTTCACCCACAAGTCTAACCTTCAGTGGACTAAAGAAATTTTCCCAGGAAAGTTTTGCAATCACTACCCGGAAATGGCACCAAAAATGTTATCACTCCCCCCCACTTCCCAAGGCTGAGAATGGAATTTAAGGAAGGTAACCACAAACCAACCTTTAGGTGAGGTAGCTAGCCCTACCACAACCAGAGAGGGCCCTCTCAATGTCACTTTGCAACCAATGAGATGATTGAATATATTGACCTTAGGATAGTTATGATGCTTAGTTGATTAGGGTTTTGTTTGTTCGGAGTTTTTCTGGATAGGAATGACAGTTAGGGAACTAATTTTAGGGTTTAGGTCAGATTTCAAAGGCTAGATTGCAGAGGTAAGGGTGAGGCAAGGTGTTGATTTATGGTAGCATCAGGTGTGTTCTAGTATTGAGATTTTACATATAGGCTATGACCCTTGCATTCCACAAAACCTAGAAAGTGTTTTGAGAGATTCCTCTTAGAAATTATTTAATTAAATTAATTAATCCTTTTTTAATGGTTTCCTAAGTCTAAACTTAGGGAAACTGATTAATTAAAGTGTATTATTTGAATCAAGTGAGAATCTTTTAGATGAAGGAACAGATCAACTCTCAGTTAATCGTAGCCCTTGATTATGATTTAATCTTAGCCATTAATGATTCAATGAAAGATTATAAAGCAGAGCTCGATGGGCATTTGGAAAACACATTAGATGGAGAAAGAAGCCAGAGATCGATTTCTTCAAGTCTAAGGAAGAATCAAAGTGGTTCTTGATTGCAAAGAGGAGAAGGATAATTTTTCAAGAGGAAGAGATCTGAAGACAAGAGAGTAGAGGAAGAGAAGGAATGAGGGAGCCACTAGAAGCTACGCAATGATAGCTAAGAAATAGTTACATTGTGCCAGCACAGAACAACAAAGGGAGTTTGATTTTAGTTGGAGAGGAGAAGCTGAGGGTTCATTCAGTTTCCGAAGGACGTTTTCTAGAGGAGGAGAACACCCTAGTCTCACCCAGTTGTGAGCACTGAGGCAGACATAATCAGTAGTAACGTAGTGACAACATAGGGGACGGAGTCACTGTGCAAAGTTCACGCAAAGCTACTCAAAGCAAGTGTAGATCAGTGCCAAAACTTCGTGGTAGAGTGAGAATTGTCTCACTAGTATGTTCCTATTAGATTTCTTCATGTGATTGATAGAGAATCACAATCACACATTTGTACTCAAACTTCTTATAATAAAGAAACCCTTAGATTTGTTGCACCAGTTTTCCCACATTGGGGTTTTTTGGGGAAAATTGTCCAAAAATAACAGTTTCTATGTGTGAATATTTGTGTTATTTCTTTCATATTGATTATGTATTGTGAAGTCTACGACATATTTTATTTTTATATTTAACACAATGAAATGTTAAATAATTGTGAATGAATGCAATAGAAGAAATATAATCAGTAGCTGTATCAAGATTCTATATTATATAATTTTCACGTGGTATCGAAGCTGTTAGATCCAAAGGAAGAAGGGTCAAGGAGCAGATTGCGCAAACCAGAAGCTTCAGAAGGGACATAGCAGAGGGAAAAGAAAAAATAGATAAGTATGGCAGACTTATATTTTTTATCCTCTAGGTTAGAAGAGGATTCAATGCACCATGGTATATTGATAGCGGAGCTTTGCGTAGAAATCTGTGAAGTCCCCCATTCTTCTACCCTCTATTGATAGTGGGGCTTCAAGGCACCATGGTATATTGATAGCGGGGCTTTGTGTAGAAATCTATGAAGTCTCCATTTTTGTATTCTCCACCATTATCTGAATGCAATGTCTTGATTTTCTTCCCTATCATATTTTCAACAAGAGCCTTGAATTCTTTGAAATTTTCAAAGACTTCATCTTTTGTCTTCGGGAAGTAAATCCAGGTCTTCTGGAGTGATCATCAATGAATGTGACAAATATTTTCCACCCTTGAGAGCGTTATTGGACATTGGTCCACATATATCTGAGTGTATCAGTCCTAATATGCTTGTTGCTCAGTTTTCACTTCTAGGAAAGGCTGCCTTAGCGTACTTCACAAGTACACATCCTCAGCATACATCATCATGCTCAGTGCTAAGAACAAGTACCCCAGCAACTATCTCTTTGAGAATCTTCAATGCACCATGGTATTTTGATAGCGAGGCTTCAACTCATATTACTGGAGTACGAGCATATTTCTCGAGCTATAGGGAGGAGAAAATGAACTTCCAAATCACTATGGGGACTAACATGAAATGCACTCCAGTTGGGAGAGGAACCGTAGTGTTTCAAAAGGAAGTCGAAACCAGCGTCAAAGTCATAGATGTACTGCACGTGTCAGTGCTTGGGATAAATTTAATCTCAGTGTCACAGTTGCAGGACAAAGGGTATGATGTATACTTTATCGGGAAGAAGGCATATGTCAAGCACCCAAGCTAGAATAAAACAAAGCAGATTGGAGTTAGGAGCAACATACTATACAGGTTGCTTCTTGAATATCTGATGGCACTAATGGGTAGTAATCTTCAAGAAAATAAAGGGTTGAACGAAATTTTGCATAGAATTATGGGGCACTTGCACCATGGTGCATTGAATATTCTCATAGAGACACTTGCTAGGGTACTTATTCTCAGCACTGAGCATGATGATGTATGCCGAGGATGTGTACTTGGGAAGTACGCTAAGGCAGCCTTTCCCAAAAGTGAAAACCGAGCAGCAAGCATATTAGGACTGTTACACTCAGATATATGTGGACCAATTTCCATTAACGCTCTCAAGGGTGGAAAATATTTTGTCACATTCATTGATGATCACTCCAGAAGACCTGGATTTACTTCCTGGAGAAAAAATATGAAGTATTTGAAAATTTAAAATAATTCAAGGCTCTTATTGAAAATATGATGGGGAATAAAATCAAGACATTTCATTCAAATAATGGTGGAGAATACAAAAATGGAGACTTCACAGATTTCTATGCAAAGGAGGGCATCAGGAGGGAGTGGACTACGCCATACAATCCTAAATAGAATGATGTGGCAGAACATAAAAACAAGACAATTGTAGGCATAGTTGTTGGGTGCCAGTTTTGCACACTTTTCCTACATTTGTTTTCCCTATTTTTCCTCATGACTATAACCAATGGGACTATCTTTGCCTATTTTTCCTACATTTCTATTCTAACTTGTGTTGTTTCACCTTATTTTCATTACTCTACCATTTCATCAATTATTATGATATATCATGCCTTTTTATGAATAATTGGGGATGAATGTTTGGAGAAAATCTATGGTCTTTGTGTTGTCTTTCCAGATTTCATTTGTAGCACCAAAGATCTCGAGCACGAGGTACACATGAGAAATTAAGGGTGTGTTGTTATAGCAAGCGATGTTGTTACACCTTGCCGTTACAGACCCGCCAACAAACTGTTGTTACACTCTACTGTTATAGACCCACTGGCGAACTGCTGATACAGTTGTATGACTTGCTAGATCTCATCAACACCTATTTTTGACCTATCCTTTAGCTGTTACACTACAAGTGTGATTTTACTGCGATAGCTATAGAAGTTGTTTAGCATTGCATTTTTGGATAACAGCCTATGCACTATTTTGATTGTAATCTATAATTTTCTGGTTAGAATTTTATTAAGAAGTGGTTATAAATATATGTATTCTATTTCGATCAGCATGAGAATCATAATATTCTCATGACTGATATATCCCTTGATTTTCTTAGATGTAACCACTATATAGTTCTCAGCCCTAGAGATTGAAAGATTAGTGGAGAACAACATTATTTTGGCTCTATAATTGTGCTCAGATTAATACAGATTATCCTGTTATTATTGTTACATGCGTTATTCATTGTAGTTTCCATTAAGTTATTTTCTCTACCTATGCCCTGCTAGGGAGGAAGGGCCCTCCTTCTTAGCAGGGATTGCAGTGATTAAGGTAGTTGTTTATATGTGTTTGTATTTCAGTTTATGTATCAATAGAGGTGTTGTTGTTGTTGTTTCAACTGTGAATATATTCACTTCAATTTCAATACCTTGTATGTTGTTACACATATGATATTAGAGACGGCAGTTGGATAATTTTCGTGTGGCATGCTAGAAAAAATTAATTGAAGTGTGATTCCAATCTTGTAGATCATTTTATTTCTGCATGAGTGATTTACTTCCAGCATTTACTTCAGCAACGAATTATTTTAATTGGAATTGCTTCTGATTGAGTGTATCGGCACAGACAGTGCAACTATCATTGGAATAAAAGATGTCCCTGGATTGATAATTTATGTGTATTGTTTAGTCATTCAATAGTGATTAATACAGCCCAACAAAAGCCAAGGCCATATTATTCTACCTTGGATTTCCCAAATATTTAAGGGAAGAAGCCTGCAACATGGCAGTGTACATCCAGAACAGGACTCCTCATAGAGCATTGAGGAAGAAGAATCCTGAAGAAGTTTTCATAGGGAAGAAACCAGACGTAAGGCACCTTCAGATATTTGGTAGCATGGCATACTGTCATGTACCAAGCAAGAAGAGAAGTAAGATTGATCAAGCTGCAGAAAGGGGGTATATTGTAGGATACAGCGAAACCTCCAAGGCATATAGGATCTATATTCCTAGCAGGAGGAAGGTTGTGATAAGATGCGATGATAAGTTCATGGAGGATAGATATTTTCAGAAATCGTGTTCTATGTTAGCAAAGGATCAAACTGCAGAATTTCCCTTGGTCCAAGAGTAGCAAGGGCACCAAGAAGGACAAACAGGAAGATAGACTTTAGTACCTAGTATAGGTACTAACGTGTCCATAGAAGAAGATCTGAAGAATACTTAGTCTGAGGAACAACCAGATCAGGAGGAAGAGTTGAGAAAGCAGCCTTCCACCAGTGTTCGGGTCAGCAGGGAATATCAACAGATACTGAGGGATGTAGAAAACTTCATTGGGACTCCCAAGAGTGGGAAGAGGCAGCGTAGACAACCTAACATGTACCAGGATTTGCTTGCTCAGGTAAAGGAACCCTCTAGCTTCCACAAAGTTGTTCTGCACCAGGTATCAATAGATGCCATGATAGAGGAGTATGCTTCTACCATGACAAATGACGTCTGGGAATTTGTACCCAGACCTTAGAGCAGATCAGTTGTTGGATCACGATGGATCTACAAGATCAAATACGTTGCAGATGGCAGCGTAGAGAAATATGGATAGGTTCGTGGCAAAAGGGTATGCTCATAAGGAAGGCATTTACTATGAAGAGACCTTCGCACCAGTTTCCAAATATAGCTCCATCCAGACTGTTGTATCCTTAGCAGCATAGATGGGATAGGAGATTCATAAAATGGATGTTAAGACAATGTTCTTAAATGGAGATATTGAAGAAGAGGTATATATCAAACAACAAGATGGTTTTGAGACTCATGAGAGGAAGTCTCATGTATGGATATTGAAGAACGCCCTGTACGGGCTCAAGCAGGCTTCGAGAGCATAGTATGGTTGAATAGATAGCCGTTTGCAAAAAATGAGGTTTGTCAAGAGTGACGCAGATCCCAATCTTTACTATCTACTGGTGTAGGATGAGCCATTAGTATTAGTACTATATGTAGATGATCTATTTCTCACTGGATCATCCAGGCTCATCAAGGATTGCAAACAGAATCTAGAAGTAGAATTTGACATGAAGGATTTGGGGTTGATGCATTACTTCCTAGGATTGGAGGTCTGTCAGAATAATGGATATATCTTCATGGGAAAGGAGAGATATGCCATGGAAATTCCGAAGAGATTCAAAATGTAGGATTTCAGACCCATGATCACCAATTGGAAAAATACAGATGCATCAGAAGACGCAGAAGTAGACCCCACCTTATACAAACAGCGCATCGGGTCATTAATGTATCTGGTTAACACCAGACCAGACATTTTCTTTGCTATCAATACTCTTAGTCAGTTCATGGTGGAATCCAAAAGAGTGCAATGGGAAGCAGCAAGGCACATCCTAAGGTATGTGAAAGGAACAGTCGGATTTGGTATAAGGTATGGCTGAGGAGAGGATGTCAAACTCAGTGGATTCACAGACGCAAATTGGGCAGGAAGCTCAATGGACAGGAAAAGTACCTCTGGGTACTGTTTCATCGTTGGATCAGGAATGGTGTCCTAGTGCAGCAGGAAACAAAATTCAGTAGCATTGAGCACAACTAAAGCTGAGTACATGGCAGCTAGTACAGCTACATGTGAATCCATATGGCTTCAGAAATTTCTTGTGAGTCTATTCAGTAGCAGGATGGATCCAACTAGCATTTACTGTGACAATTAGAGTTGTATCAAACTCTCTAAAAATCAAGTATTTCATGATCGGTCCAAACATATTGACATCAGGTGTCATTTTGTCAGAGACTGTGTTCAGCATGGGGTAGTATAGTTATAGTAAATTCCCATAGGAGAACAGACAACAGATATACTAACTAAAGCTTTGGGGAGGATTAAGTTCACTCAGTTCAGAGAACAGTTGGGTAAGACTGAAAATCCATTTTAGTAGTCAATGGGTCTTCAGCGCAGTTAATAGAGGGAGTTGTAGTATGGTGGCAGTTGGTAGCAGCATGCAAGGTAAACAACAATTTAGATGCAGCATTTGAGCAGTGTTGGTGGAGAACAGTATCAGACATCAACAACTCAACAATAGATGTTACAATATCTAGAGCAGTACGTTGTGTTGTATGCTAGAACACTTTCCTCGCTAAGAGGGAGTGTTGATTTATGGTAGCATCGGGTGTGTTCTAGCCTTGAGATTTTACATATAGGCTATGACTCTTATATTCCAAAAACCCCAGAAATTTTTTTAAGAGATTCCTCTTAGAAATGATTTAATTAAATTAATTAATCCTTTTTTTAATGGTTTCCTAAGTCTAAACTTAGGGAAACTAATTAATTAAAGTGTATAAGTTGAATCAAGTGAGAATATTCTAGATAAAGGCACATATCAACTCTCAGTTAATATAAGCCCTTGATTATGATTTAATATTGGCCATTGATGAGTAAGTGAAAGATTATAAAGGAGAGCTCGATGGGCATTTGGAAAACACATCAGATGGAGAAAGAATCCAGAGATCGAGTTCTTCAATTCTAAGGAAGAATTTAAGTGGTTATAGATTTGCAGAGAGGGGAAGGAGAATTCTTTAGGAGGAAGAGTTCTGAAGGAAAGAGATTAGAGGAGGAGAAGGAAGGAGGGAGCCACTAGTAGGTGCACAGTGATAGCCAAGCATCAGTTACATTGGGCTAGTGCAGAGCAACAGAGGGAGTTATATTTGAGTTGGAGAGGAGAAACTGAGGGTTCATTTGGTTTCTGGAGGAAGTTTTATGAAGGAGGAGAACACTCTAGTCTCACCCAGCCGTGAGCATTGACGTAGAAATAAGCAATAGTATCAGCAGTAATGCAATGACAACGTAGGGGATGCAGTCACTGCGTAGAGTTCACGCAAGCTACTTAGAGCAAGTGAAGGTCAGTGCTGGAACTTTGTGGTAGAGTGATAATTGTCTCATTAGTATGTTCCTACCAGATTTCCTCATGTGATTGACAAAGAATCACAATCACACATTTGTACTCAAAATTCTGCATAATAAAGAAACCCTTAGATATGTTGCACCGGTTTTCCCACATTGGGTTTTTCTGGGGACAATTTTCCAAAAATAACAGTTTCTATGTGTGAATACTTGTGCTATTTATTTCATATTGATTATGTATTTTTAAGTCTGCAACGTATTTTATTTTGATGTTTAACACAATGAAATGTTAAATAATTGTGAATGAATGCAATAGAAGAAATATAATCAGTCGTTGCAGAAGGATTCTATATTATAGAATTTTCACACTAGGTAGGTAAGCTTAGAAGCATGCTTAATTTGTCATTGTGAATAGGGTGAACAGAGAGAGATTTAGAATGAGCATTAAACTGAATTCATTAATCAAAAGAGTAGATACATGTTCATGTAAATATTTATAAAAACAGATCATGGAAAGCATGATTTGTGTCTATAAACTAATAAGACTTAACATAAAGAAGCATACATGTGAAATATGGATAACATAACATTCCACATGATAAGTTTATAGAGAAAAACAAATTCTAAAAGGCATAATACTTGAGTCTCAACACTTTGTCTGCAACAATGTCTTTGATTTCATTAACAAAATCTTGTACAATAGTTCCACTGCAAATAACAACTATCCAACCTCTAAAATGACTTGAGGTGGACTACTTATAGAAAATAGAGTTCATGACACCTCATAGGGTTGAAATCATATCCAAAAAGCATCATAGTTACATCCTTATAATCATGCTTAATTTTTCATTGTGTATAGGGTTAACAAAGAGAGACTCAAAATGAGCATTAAACTGAATTCATTCATCAGAAGAGTAGAGACATGTTCATGTAAATCTTTATAAAAATAGAGCATGGAAAAAATGATTTATGTCTACAAATTGATAAGAATTAACATAAATAATCATATATGTGAAATATGGATAACATAACACTCAACATGATAAGTTTACAGAGAAAAAAAAGTGCTCAAAGGCATACCACTGGAATCTCAACACTATGTCTGCAACATTGTCTTTGATTTCATTATATAAAAAAAAAGTACAATAGATCCACTGCAAATAAAAACTATCCAACCTCTAAAATGACTTGAGGTGGACTACTTATAGAAAATAGAGTTCATGACTCCTCATAGGGTCGAAATCCTATCCAAAAAGCATCATAATTACATCAAATGAGTCACTTACTAGAATCTAGGGAAGTTAGAAACTATCCTCTAAAATGTAGCTAAAGACTAGGAATGTGTGTCTCCTTCATTAAATTACATGTTTCCTCATCATAAGAGGAAAAAAAAAACTCAAATACCCAAATTAATTCTCATGGAACATATTAGTGTCAAATTCTGAATTTTTTCTCGCATGACAGTTGCCTAAAGGGAATCCAATGCAAAAATGTAACGCCTTTAGCAAAAGCATCGTGCCTATTTGGCAGAAGCTTCACGCCTGTTCAAAGGTGATTTTGAAACATTTAAAATCATCCAATTGCAAGTATAAAGGTTGGGTTGAGTATCCCTATGTGTCTACTTTCCAATGCACCTTGAAATTTGAGAAAAAACCCACAGGAAGACCTTCAAACGTTGATTTTCCTAACCTCACTCCAGAAGTGTCGCGCCTGGTCAAAAGCACTGGCAGAAGAATGAACATGAGGCAGTTTTTTGGCTTTTTATTCACAACCAAGGGGTTTCATGAAAAACCAAGACCTGATATGAAATATGCAGGTGAAATGGAATCCAACCATGTAAACTAACTTCATTTGGCTTCCCTGAGAAAAAGTGTCGTGCCACTACATAGCACTTCTATAGAGACCAAATTTCCTGAATTTTCCAAAAATCAACAAAAATTCCAAAAATGCTCAAAATTTGTCAAAATTTGTTTTATAACACTTGTGAATGATAATATAAACATCCAAGGATGCCTCAACAAGTAGTTCTAAGTTATCCTTCTCCTTGAGCTTCATTTGAGCTTCCTTAAGATTTTTCTTCATTTGTTTGAGCCTGATTTGGGAAATTTTGTTTCTAATGAAATAGTAATTTTCCATATGTCTCTGGAGGTTATTTTTATATTTATATTTCTTTAGAAGCTTCTCAAGATGTCCATTCACAATGTCAAGCCAATACTCTCTATCTTAATTGATTTCGGCAAGAATTAGTTCATCAAAAAATTTCCAACCTGTTTTAGGAGCTAATTCTCTTTCTATCTAGAGCGCCCTTTTGAGACCTCTTGTCCTTGGTCTCCTTGCTTTTGTTTAAACTTCTGCATTCTCCAGCTGATCATCATCTTCCATTTATTTTCTTTTTTCTTTATCTTCCTCAATATGTAAATTTGGCTTGTCTTGGACTAGTTTCACTTTTAACTGAAGATTTTCTTGTTGTAAGAAGGTGATCTGATAATTTTCTATTGAGAAAACCTCCCTCAACTCTGTTATCTCTTCATATTTCTCTTTTATGATTTCCTCAGCTGACTTATCCTTCACATGCTTTGCCATGCCAACTTTTAGGGGTGATTGTTCATCATGTTGATGCAATGGTGACTCACCATCATGACTAGGTGTTTGATCTACTGTTTGTCTTTGCTCAAGTGTAGCTTTAGGTGCCAGTACACCTTTGATGATATTAGGAGAAAAAACCATCCTCTTATCCTTCTCATAGGTTTGACTGATCTCAACCCTAGGTGCTTTAGAAAACTCTACCTGCCTTCTTGAAGAGCTGAACTCCTTTGACTGTGTTGATGCTCTTCTATGGACAATAGGTGGAATAGTAGCAGGCATCGATAATACTTTCTCCATGAAAGCTTCCCAAGTCATATTTTTTGTTGAGAGTTGGTGAAAAACAATCAACTTGAAAAAACCATGGTGGAATAAACTAGGATGATGATTATTACCTTTGGTCTGTACCTTTTCCGCCATCTTGACAAAACTCCTGAATAAATAGTTGGAAAAATTGAGTCATTTGGTGGCTGTGAAGTGCATTAGTAGCCTGACATGGTATTGGTATAGCCTTGAAAATATCCCTTCGCATGTAAAATATTTCATGATTGGCTTCATTAATGGGGCATACTTATCAAGTAAATTCCTAAAAGGGAAAACATGTTCAGGTTCATCTTTGCAATGAGGTTTTAGGAAGATTGGGCAATTCTCAAGGTCCAATTCCATGCCTTTGAACCAAACTCCTCCTTCATTTAGAAAACCTATTGCTAAAGTGATGGCATCTGCTGATAGAGTGAATTCAATGCTATGATGGCCTTGTCTTTGTTGAAGTTAGTGGCAAAAATGCTAGTCAATTGAGCATGACAACCTACCTCCATGATTCTCTCACAAAACCTCAAACATCTAGTGTTTTCAAAACATCTCTTGGCATAAGCAGAGACATTAAGTTATCGTAATGTGGATGGCTCAAACCTGGAATAGTGGACTCCCTTGTGAACCTTCTTTTCACCCTCCATACTACTTGCGAACAAGATGAAACCCTCCTAGATGAAATGAGTGGGTAGGAAAAATGAATTTGAGAAAGCAGGGGATAGAGATAGGGTGACTTGGGGGGTTGTGCTGAGGTGCAATAAAGTGAAGGATGTATAAATTTGATAACTGATATGTTATACACCGAGATTCTCCTGATCACACACTATTTTAACTTCATGCACAATACAGAATCTCTTCTATCATTGATCATTAATTGCGGAAATAAAAACAAACGCATGTGCACATTAAAACCATAAACAATCACACATATGAACATAGAATTTTATGGGAAAGCTTAAAGCTGAAAACCCCCAACTATATGTATATTATATGTCATAGATATCATGTAACAATCATTGTACAAAGCTCCTCACAAAGCTCTCAGTACAATCTCCAATTGTTACACACTAATCAAGCCCGATCTAGAAAATCACATGCTCCAATCTCTGCCACCTAATAGCCTGCCTCTGCTGCACAATCACTACTGAAGAATGGCTCTGAATGAACTCGAACTGGTCCAGCCTTGCTCATGCAATCCTCATTGGCATCTCCAATCACTGATTTTTGCAAATTATGCAACAGTATAGTCACAACTGATAGTCACACTGCTCTTTCACCTACCTCTTCACTGGTCTCCACTAAAATTGTCCATGCATTGTAGTTAACTGATGTATTATTTAGTTGATTAATGAGTTAATAATTAGTGAATTAATTAATAATTAATTCACACCACTCTCACTAGTGTATCAATCAGTTATACTAGATACAACTACCTCATGTTGGCAATATGATGCAGAGTGTTGTCCTTGATGGCAACCCACTTGATGAAGATGATGGAAACCTACTTGATGAAGTTATGCTTGATGGAATATGTCTTGATGATCTTGTTAAATGATGTAAATCTGATGTATCTACAGTGAGTACAGAAGGTAATGAAGAAAGGAATTCAGTATGTGCTAGATCTATGATGAAAAGAGTATGTTTCAATGCATACGCGGATTTGTCTAGGAGAAGTCGCGTATGCACGCGGGAAATAACGTTCCAAGTCGCGTATGGGAAAAAGCGCTCAAAAAGTGCAAAACCAGGGGTAACCACCATGGTATTGACCCATTGTATTGGGTAATGTTTCGTCGAAATGACCCCGTACAGGAATACCATCGAAAGTAATGTGGTTTTGGCTCATGGTATTGAAAAAGGGTAAACCTATATAAAGAGAAGAAATTCATTATGAAAATCATAAGGGTGGGTGCAAGATGTCTGAGCTTGAATGAATACTTCTCTCTGAAGTATATCTGAATGGAAAGGGTTACAGTTGAATGATAGATCTGAATGTATGATGCACCAATGAAGAAAATGATGAAGAAGGGAATCTAGATCTGAAATGTATTCGTATCTTCTAGATCTGTTTGTGGAATGATTAGATCTGAAATGAGGCGAACATCTGTTTGAAGTAAAGGGTTAAATCTGTGTGATGTATCTGTTTTGAAGAATTGCAATGACCTAAATTTTTGAAGAACCATACACTAGTTCACCGTAGAGGAAGCACGTATATACGCAGCTTAACTGAAGATAAAGCGCGTATGCGCAGTGAAATTAGCTCTGTAATATGTACAAAATTATACGTGGGTTGGTATGGTAAAAGACGCGTATATACACGGGATCAGTGAAAGAAAAGCGCGTATGAAAAGCTAGGGTTGCTGAAGTCTAAAGTATAAAATGTCTGATCTGTTCTGATGTGTTACTGCTATCTGATGATGATAAATTCTTCTGATCTAGGTTGTCTGAATTGTTATGTTTGAGCTTAAATGTGTGGAGTGGGTTCAGTCAGAAAATATGATGAAACAAGTCCTGCAAGTTGTGCTCTATTGAAGTTGTTTGGATCCAGTGTGAAAATTGATGAAACGTGGTCCATGGTGGAGCTGAGGGTTGTAGCCTTCAGTCAGGGGGTTGTAGCTCCCTTCCAGGAGAGGCTGGTAAACGAGAGCAGGGGGTCGTAGCTCCCTTCCAGGAGAGTAAAAACAAGCGTGTGGGTGCCTAACATTGTCTGGTCAAGTCTGCGCCGCACATATGTTGTAAGATGTTTTCTTTATAATAAAATATTGAAGGCTGAGCAACGGCAGCGGTGGTTTTCTCCCGACTTGGGTTTCCACCTAAAAATCCTGGTGTTCATGTGTGATGCTTATGTGTGATGGTTTATTCTGTTCTTACTGCACATGTACTGTTTATTGAACATATGATGAATGAATGATGGAATGATATAAGTGTAGAACTAATGGCATAATTAGATCTCTATGTATACGCGAGTTTCATAAAGGGTATCCGCGTATATACGCGAGTATGTATCAGGAAAGTAGCGTATGGGTTTTAGAAGTAAGAAAAAGTGAAAAGTTTTGAGTATGCCCTAAATATTGATTCACCCCCCCCCCTCTCGCATTTTTCCCAACAATTGGTATCGCAGGGAGGTTCTTCTCGTAGAGCTTATCGCTCAAGGAGATCTGGTTTAATGAAGTCTTGAAGGAGTAATGTCTCTAAAGCCACCTCTATTCAATGGAAGAAATATGATATTCTGGAAGGTACGAACAAAAGCATATCTGCAAAGTCTTGGTGCAGATATATGGGCAATCGTGGAAGAAGGCTATCAATATCCGACAAGTATTCCTACTGATGCAGTTGAAAGGAAGAAGTATGAAATCAATGCCAAAGTAGTGAATGTCTTATTAGGAAGCATGTCTGAACCAGAATTTCCTAAAGTGATGCAGCTAAATTCAGCAAAAGAAATATGGGACAAAATCATTCTGAGCTATGAAGGAGATACAAAGGTAAAAAGTGCAAAACTCCAAACTCTCAGAATTGAATATGAAAATTTAAGGATGCATAGTGATGAAAGTATCACGCTTTCTTTACGCTTTCGATGATATTGTAAATCGAATGAGAAATTTGGGTGAAACCATGGCTGATACTACTCGTGGAAAAGTCTTAAGATCTTTGACTTCAAAATTTCCGACTCTAAAGTTTCAAATATCAAGAAAGGCAAGACCACAACCTATTGTTGTTCAATTACATGGTATCCGATCGCTTTTGAAATGAGACAAGGAGGTCCTTCTCAAATCAAAGAAGCTGCTTTTAAGGTGTCTGCAAAAGGAAAAGAAAAGGAAGTTGTCAAGGAATCCAGCTATATATCTGAAGAAGAAGAAGAAGCAAATTTTGTGAGAAGCCTCCAACTAGGAACCAGAAGATTCAAAGGTAAGCTTCCGTTCAAATGTTTTTATTGTGGAAGAGTTGGTCATTATGCTGCAAAATGTCCTTATAAAGAAAAATATGCTAAAGGGAAAGAAGTAGCAAGACAGAATAAAAATCGATCTAGCGCAAGAAAAAGTTACTATATTAATGAAGACAGTGATGGGGTATCTGATAGTGAGGAAGAATGTGAACAAGATATTAGACTGCTCATGGAAAAAGAATCTAGAGAAGAAAAGGATACTTTTGAGGATGCTCTAGAAGACAATGATTTTCTTGAAGAAAACAATCAACTCAAAGTAAGCCTAGAAGAAAAGAACATAATCATAGAGACCCTTGAAAATCAGCTTGAAGCAAGAAAAAAACGCATTGAGGAATTGGAGTGTGAAGTAGTAAGTGTAAGGAAAGATAATGAGAAAGTGAAATCTCTCAATCTTAGATTTTCTAAAGGTTCAGAAACCTTAGATGAGATTATCAAGGTACAATGGTCTCCTCTTATAAAAACAGGTCTTGGATATACTGGGGAATCTTCCTAGACTTCAGCACCAAATTTTCTAAAAGCAGCCACAGCTGGTTCACTATATTCAGCCACTCAGCAAGGGAACAAAGGATCTTTACAGGTAAAGCATGATCATCTCAATTCTAGGAACACTAACAGGGAGAACATTCAAAGAAGCTACAACCAACAGGTAAATTCTAATAGAATATTTCATGATCACAGAAATTTCTACTTCAATGGACAATGTTTCTCATGTCACAATTTTGGTCATAAAGTTGTTCAATGTGTTGCATATGAAACCATCATGACAAGAGAAGCAAGAAAGAAAAGGATGAATATTGAACCAAAGAAGAGCACCTATAACAACTTTTCTCCTCTTCAAAACGAAGTCGAATGTACTTATTGCAATAACTTTGGTCGTTTAAGAATTCGAATGCAGGAGCAAGGTCCGAACAAAAGAACATGTTCCCTCAAGCTCTAAAGTGTGGAAAAAGAAAGAAATACCCGTTGGAAATTGTGGGATAGCTATTTGCAGTATAGAAGAAAATCAATGGTACATTGATAGTGGGTGCTCAAGACACATGACAGGTGACAAAAGCAAACTTCTTTCATATAATTCTCTAGAAAAGGAAAAGAAAGTTACATTTAGAAATGATACTCCTGCTGTAATTAAAGGAAAAGGATCAGTATTTCTAAAAGAAAAGGTGAAGGCGAATGATGTCATGTATGTGGATGGCTTAAGGAATAACCTGTTAAGTGTAAGTCAAATGTGTGATCAAGGAACAGAAGTTGTCTTTAGTTCAAAAGAATGTGTGGTTCGTGATCTTGATACAGGTAAAATTATTATAAAAGGGAAAATAAATCCAAGCAACCTGTATGTACTGAAGAACTGCCAAGACCAATGTTACTTGAGCAAGTCTTCAGAAAATTGGCTATGGCATAGAAGGCTGGGGCATCTGAGCTTCTCTCAAATCAACAAAGCAAGCAGACTTCAATTTGTTCGTGGTCTTCCCAATATTAATCTACCAGAAAGTATCATATGCAAATCTTGTCAATTCGGTAAGCAGACCAGAGTACGATTTAATGCCAAAGAAGGATCATCAAGTAAGCCTCTTGAACTCATTCATACTGACATATGTGGACCTATGAGAAAAAAGTCACCACGTGGGGAAGAATACTATATCTTATTTATTGATGATTACTCTAGAATGTGTTGGATCGGGTTCATTAAACACAAAGATGAAGCATTTGAGAAATTTCAGATCTTCAAAGCACTGGTTGAAAATGAATTGGATCTAAAAATCAAGTGTCTTAGATCTGATCGAGGAGGAGAATATACATCAAATGAATTCCTTGAATTTTGTGAACAACATGGCATAAAAAGACAGTTCTCTATAGTTGGCACTCCACAACAAAACGGCGTAGCAGAAAGAATGAATAGAACAATTCAACAAATGGCTAGAGCTATGCTTGATGATTCTGGAACACCTGACACTTTCTGGGGAGAAGCAGCACATACAGCAGCAAACATTCTCAACAAGGCACATGTTCGGGTAAATAGTGATAAAACTCCATATGAACTCTGGTATGGTAATTCTCCCTCTGTAAAGAATTTTAGAGTTTTTGGGAGCAAATGCTTTATCAAAAATAATGATGAAAAGCTTGGAAAATTTGAACCTAGATCAGATGAAGGGATATTTCTTGGTTACTCATCTACAAGAAAAGCATACAAATGTTTCAATAAAAGGCTTCGAAAGATTGTTGAATGTATTGATGTTGTTATTGATGAGTCTCCTGCAGCTCCTAAAGAAGAAAAACAAACAACAAAAGAAGATGATGGTGGCGTTTGTCCTTCTACATCAAATAGAAATGATATAGACAGTGGATCCAATGAAGAATCTGAAAATGATCTATCTGAAAAAGCTCCATCCAGATATGTTCAAAAGAATCATCCTGAATCTCAAATTTTGGGAGACAAGGAATTAGGTGTACGAACAAGGAGAACTCTTGTGGGATCTTCTAGTCATCTGGCACTTCTATCCACAATTGAACCACTTAATGTCAATCAAGCTAGCAAAGATGAAAGTTGGAACCAAGCCATGAATGAAGAACTTGATCAAATTGAAAAGAATGACACTTGGGATTTGGTACCAAGACCACATGATAAGAATGTCATTGGAACTAAATGGATTTTCAAGAACAAGTTAAATGAGAATGGGGATGTTGTAAGAAACAAAGCTAGACTGGTTTGCAAAGGGTATACTCAACAAGAAGGTATAGACTTTGAAGAAACTTTTGCTCCTATAGCTAGACTTGAAGCCATCAGAATGTTTCTTGCTTTTTCAAGTTATCAACAAATCAAAGTTTATCAAATGGATGTTAAATCTGCTTTTCTTAATGGTGATCTAGAAGAATAAGTATATATAGAACAACCGGAAGGATTCATTTTGGGAAATGATGAAAATCTTGTTTGTAGACTTAAAAAGGCTCTATATGGTCTCAAACAAGCTCCAAGGGCATGTTATTATCGTCTTGACAAATATCTTCATCAACAAGGATTTTCAAAGGGGTCTGCTGATAGCAACTTATACACAAAAGTTGAAAATGATAAACTATTGATTGTGGTTGTATATGTTGATGATATCATTTTTGGGAGTAACGAAGAATCTATGAGTCAAAAATTTACTTCTGTCATGCAGCAAGAATTTGAAATGTCCTTACTTGGGGAACTAACATTCTTTCTTGGCTTGCAAGTGCATCAAACTACAGATGGTATATTCCTATCACAAGCAAAATATCTTAAGCAAATTCTGAAGAAGTATGGCATGGAAGAATGCAAACCTGTAAGTACACCAATGATAACCGAATGCAATCTCAGTTCTCATGATGATTCTCCCACGGTAAATCAACCAGAATACAGATCAATGATAGGAAGTCTACTTTATCTCACTGGGACTAGACCGGACATTATGCATGCAGTTGGGATTGTTGGACGATTCCAAGCTAATCCAAAAGATTCTCACCTTCAGGCTGTCAAAAGAATATTCAAATATCTACAAGGAACTCAAGACTTTGGATTATGGTATCCAAAGAATGTTGATCTTACTCTTCATGCTTACACTGATGCAGACTGGGCTGGAAATGTTGATGATCGGAAAAGCACTAGTGGTGGTGCATTCTATATGGGACCCCGATTAGTATCTTGGCTCAGCAAGAAGCAAAATTATATCGCATTATCTACAGCAGAAGCAGAATATGTGGTTGTTGCATCTTGTTGCACTCAACTCCTTTGGATGATGCAAAACTTGCAAGATTTTCAAATCAAATGTACACCTCCTATCTCCATTAGGTGTGATAATACAAGTGCCATCAATATCTCAAAGAATCCTATTATGCATTCAAAGACCAAACATATTCCCATCAAGTACCACTTCTTACGTGAACAAGTGCTTGAACAAAAGGTGAAGTTGGAGTATGTTCCCTCCAAAGAACAAGTTGCTGATATCTTTACCAAACCTCTACCCAAGGAAGCATTCGAGTATCTAAGACAAAATCTGGGAGTAGTCTCTGCCAGTCATAGGAACAAATATGCTTAATTTCAGAAGATTAAATTGGATACGCGAGTTTCTTGAAACACAGTCGCGTATATACGCGAATTAGATGAAAAAAAGTCGCGTATACACTCGAGTTCCAGCAGACACAGTCGTGTATGCATTAATGATAAGAAAATTGGGATGACAGCTGAAGATCAGGAGCAGAGGTTCAGGGGGAGCATTAGTCTGACTGCTAATGAGTGTACTGTTAGCATTATTCTGGTTATACTCATGCTAATGAAATGATACATGGTTTCTTATGTTGAAGATTATGGATGAGTCTTGTTTTCTTGTTGATGAAGAGTATTCGTTGTTGAGATGAAAGTCTTATAATTCAGAGATAAGGACAGATATTGCAGAGATTGTTGTCGATGACTTGTTGTTGAAGGTGTTCAGGTTGCACAAGCTAAGGAGGAGCCTTGGTCATATGGAAAGGATGTTTGGATGCACATTTTCAGGGGGAGCCCTAGCCTTGCTGAGTATAATGCATTGTTGGCATTATGATGGTTCTGATAGATGATCTCTCTTGAGGTCTTTTTGGTTTTGGTCATGAAAAGTCTTATTTGTAATTTGATGTAAAGATCATGTTGAGACCTATGGTGTAAAATTGTAATATTCAGTCATGTAAGGACTTGTTCTTTTTGTAAACCCACTTTGTTGGGTAGTTGAGTCAAAATCTGTAAACCCACTTGGTTGGGTAGCTGAGTCACAATGTGTAAACCCACTTGGTTGGGTACTTGAGTCTCTTATGTAAATCCACTTGGTTGGATATTTGATGAGTCCTTAGTGATAGGAAGGTCATAGAGTCATGTACTTCATTGAAAAATATGTTTGACGATTCCACATGAGCTCAGGGGGAGCTTGGTCACTTCAGTATCCATCAGATCTGTAGAATGCTTCCTTCTACATGAGGAGAAAAACCTTGTGTTGGTTTTGATCCGCCTTTTGCCCTTGATGTCAAAGGGGGAGAGTGACATGGTGTTTGATTAAAGGAATCGAATGGTGTCAAAGAATGGGGAGAGTGACATGGTCTCCTTGTATTTTTAATGTATCTATCTATTGTAGTGATCAAACACCATCGTGGTTGCCATCAAGTCCAAAGGGGGAGATTGTTGGCAATATGATGCAGAGTGTTGTCCTTGATGGCAACCCACTTGATGAAGATGATGGCAACCTACTTGATGAAGTTATGCTTGATGGAATACGTCTTGATGATCTTGTTAAATGATGTAAATCTGATGTATCTACAGTGAGTACAGAAGGTAATGAAGAAAGGAATTCAGTATGTGCTAGATCTATGATGAAAAGAGTATGTCTCAATGCATACGCGGATTTGTCTAGGAGAAGTCGCGTATGCACGCAGGAAATAACGTTCCAAGTCATGTATGGGAAAAAGCGCTCAAAAAGTGAAAAACCAGGGGTAACCACCATGGTATTGACCCATTGTATTGGGTAATGTTTCGTCTAAGTGACCCCGTCCAGGAATACCATCGGAAGTAATGTGGTTTTGGCTCATGGTATTGAAAAAGGGTAAACCTATATAAAGAGAAGAAATTCATTATGCAAATCATGAGGGTGGGTGCAAGAAGTCTGAGCTTGAATGAATACTTCTCTCTGAAGTATATCTGAATGGAAAGGGTTACAGTTGAATGATAGATCTGAATGTATGATGCACCAATGAAGAAAATGATGAAGAAGGGAATCTAGATCTGAAATGTATTCGTATCTTCTAGATTTGTTTGTGGAATGATAATATCTGAAATGAGGCGAACATCTGTCTGAAGTAAAGGGTTAAATCTGTGTGATGTATCTATTCTGAAGAATTGCAATGACCTAAATGTCTGAAGAACCATACGCTAGTTCGCTGCAGAGGAAGCGCATATATACGCAGCTTAACTGAAGATAAAGCGCGTATGCGTAGTGAAATTAGCTCTATAATATGTACAGAAGTATACGCGGGTTGGTATGGTAAAAGACGCGTATATACGCGGGATCAGTAAAAGAAAATCGCGTATGAAAAGATAGGGTTGATGAAGTCTGAAGTATCAAATGTCTGATCTGTTCTAATGTGTTACTGCAATCTGATGATGATAAATTCTTCTGATCTGGGTTATCTGAATTGTTATGTTTGAGATTAAATGTGTGGAGTGGGTTCAGTCTGAAAATATGATGAAACAAGGCCTGCAAGTTGTGCTCTATTGAAGTTGTTTGGATCCAATGTGAAAATTGATGAAACATGGTCCATGGTGGAGCTGAGGGTTGTAGCCTTCAGTCAAGGGGTTGTAGCTCCCTTCCAGGAGAGGCTGGTAAACGAGAGCAGGGGGTCGTAGCTCCCTTCCAGGAGAGGTGACAAGCGAAGCGGTGGGTGCACGTGTCTTCCGGTAGGAACAACGCTAGCACATATGTTGTAAGATGTTTTCTTTATAATAAAATATTGAAGGCTGAGCAACGGTAGCGGTGGTTTTCTCCCGACTTGGGTTTCCACCTAAAAATCCTGGTGTTCATGTGTGATGCTTATGTGTGATGGTTTATTCTGTTCTTATTGCACATGTTTACTGTTTATTGAACATATGATGAATGAATTATGGAATGATATAAGTGCAGAACTAATGGCATAATTAGATCTTTGTGTATACGCGAGTTTCATAAAGGGTATCCGCGTATATACACGAGTATGTATCAGGAAAGTAGCGTATTGGTTTTAGAAGTAAGAAAAAGTGAAAAGTTTTAAGTATGCCCTAAATACTGATTCAACCCCCCCTCTCAGTATTTTTCCCAACAGCTCAACTATGTTTAACTTAGTTAAACTGAACACAACTCCATCAACTACCTCAATAACTCCACCAAACTCTTTCACATGAGTTCTAACTGAAGTATCCATGCAATAGCTCCACTTAACCCTCAGGAATAGCGTAATTCCTTCTGTCAGATCCTGTGCACTTAACTTAAGTGCTCCAAGAGAATAAGATAATGTTTATAGTCCAAATATTATTAAGAGCTAATAATATTCAACATATCTATTTTTAGACTGGAAATCTAAAAATAAATTCCGCCCAATATGTCTAAAAATAGAAGTCCATCTATTTTTTCCAACTTTACGAACCATCCACAAATAGCATCTTGTAACTCATAGAATATGATTGACATGTCTAAAAATAGACTTGCGCCAAAAATAGCCTGCGGGCCCACTTAGTTAAGGCGACTTCTTTCCACTAAGCTCATCATCTTGTTGCAATATCAACACTCCATCTCAACAAGATAATGATTATCTGCCACCCCTATCCTGCCCTTGTGGTATTCGAATTTTCTCCTAGTGAGCACCTTCGTCAAGATATCAGCATCCTGATCCTCAGTGGGAATGTATGAAAGTAACATGATCTTCCGCTGCACACAATCTCTGATATGATGATACCGGATTTCAATGTGTTTAGATCTATCATGAAATACTGGATTAACCGAGATTTTGATGCAACTCTGATTATCAAAATATATCACAGTAGGATCTAAGTGTGAACCGAACAACACGACCAGGATCTGCCTCATCCATATAGCCTCGCATGCAGCCAAACTCATTGCCATATACTCGGCCTCTGATGAACTGAGTGCCACTGATCTTTGCTTCCTGTTGTGCCAAGAAACTGTTATCGATCCGATACTAAAAATCCCTCCAGATGTGATCTTTCTGTCCATTGGGATCCCTGCCCAATCTACATCTGTGAAGCCGCACAACTTCACATCATCCGAATGTTTGTACCATAATCCATATCCCAATGTGCCTCTGAGATATCTCAATACATGCTTGCCTACCTTCCCGTAGAGCTTGGTAGGCTTAACCATATCTTGTGAAAGCTGGTTAAAAACATAGCATATGTCGGGTCGTGTATTGACAAGATACATAAGCGACCCCACCAACTGTCGGTAAACAGTGGCATTCACTACCTCTGCTGATGTAGCATCCTCTTTCCTCCAACCACCAGGAAGAGGAGTGTCGATAGGATTTCAGCCATGCATGTTGAACTTCTACAGTATCTCCCGAGCATACTTGCCTTGAGACACAAACAGTCCATCACTACGCTGCCAAATTTCCAATCCCGAGAAATAATGAAGAAGGCCCAAGTCCTTCATCTCAAACTCTTTTGCAAGATCAGCCTTGCATGAGAGTATCAACAGTTCATCACCCGTCAAAATCAAGTCATCTACATAAAGTACAATGATTAGAAACTTACCCTCCACCACAATCTAGTATAGGTTTGGATCCGCCTCACTCTTGGAGAATCCAAGTCTGGTGAAATAATTGTCTATCAATGTGTACTAAGCACGAGGTGCTTGTTTCAGCCCATATAGCGCTCTCTTGAGCTTGCACACATGCAACTTGCTGCTGAAGATCTCGAAACCTTCGAGCTGCTCTATGTACACCTCCTCCTCAATCACTCCATTGAGGAACATAGTCTTCACATCCATCTGATGAATGTGCCACCCCATCTGCGCTGAGAGAGAAAGAATCATCTGTATGGAAGAATACCTTGTGATAGGTGCAAAGGTTTCCTCATAGTCGATCCCCTAAATCTGTGAGAAGCCTCGGGCAACAAATCTTTCCTTGTACTTCTCCACACTCCCATCAGCTACTTACTTTGTAGATCCATCTCGAACCTACCACTGATTTCCCTTCCGGCCTTGGGACAATCTCCCATGCATTCTTTCTGACAATCGAATCATACTCTTCCACCATGGCATCTACCTATGCGGGGTCCTCCACAACTTCCTCGAAAGAGGATGGCTTTGTCACGATACACTTAGTCATAAGAGCCATGTATCCAGTATACTGTTCAAGTGACTATCTCTGTCTGCACTGTGATGTAGGTGCTCCTACAACCTTCTCTACATCTTAAGCCAGTCGCTCAGCTTCTGTAGTGCGCTTCCGCCCTCTGATGGTTGGTGCTACATGAGTGGTCTCTTCCACTCCATGAACCTCCTCTTGTGGCTGATCCACATCTAGAGACTCATCCTTAGGAACTAATAACTCTTCATCTGCATGCAACTGTGGCTCCCTCTCAAGCGAACACTTCATGGCTTTCTCCTCATGAGATTTGATATCCCGTCGCACAATAGTCTTGTGACTATCTATCAAATACACACAATAGTTGTGGGGTGTATCAGTGTACCCCAAAAATATCCAAACCTCTGCGGTTGGCTCCGGCTTCTTCCTGGCATCCTTCGTCACATGAATGTAAACAGGTGAACCAAAAATCCTCAAATGGGAAATATCAGGCTTCTTACCAGAAAACACCTCCTCGGGTGTACTCATGCCAAGTATCCTGTGAGTACAATGGTTCTACACATATACTGTAGTATTGCATGCCTCAGCCCACAAGTGTATGGGAAGCCCCTGATCATGCAACATCGCCCGTGCAGCACCCACAATCGTTCTATTATTTCACTCAGCAACCCCATTCTGCTGTGTGTTATGAGGCACTATGAGCTCTCTTCGAATTCCTTCTGTGCTGCAAAAGTCCTTGAATTAGCCAGAGATGAATTCACCACCATTGTCGCTCCTAAGAGCCTTCACTTGCTTCCCCGATTATTTCTCAACTAGTGCCTTGAACTCACAGAACTTTGAGTATGTCTCGCTCTTCTTCTGCATGAAGAAGATCCAACACTTTCGAGAAAAATCATCAACAAATATCACATAGTACATGTGCTTTTCTGTCGAAGCTACTGAGAAAGGTCCACACACGTCTATGTGAATTCTCTCAAGGATCATCGTGGTGCAACTATCCTTCTCGTGAAAGGTGGATTTCACAAAGTTTCCCAAATTACATCCCTTGCACTGATCTGACTGCGCAAGTGTACCTTTTGGAAGCTCGGTAGAAATCTGCTGCAAAATTTTCAAAGCTCCATGGTGAAGGTGGCCCAATCTCCTGTGCCACAGCTCGCCATCATCTTGGCTCACCAGTCCTTCTGCCTTGCCTGCCATTGCTACATAGCCATCTACTTGCAATTGATAAAGGTTCTTAACTCGAACCCCTATCATTCGGGTTTCACCAGTTGCCTTACTGCGCAAGAAATCCTTTCCCTCGCTAAAGACAACAACATATCCCTTGTCTTCTACCATCGCCACAGAGATAAGATTCTTCTTCAATCCTAGAACATGCATCACTTCCTTCAATACGAAGGGTTTACCAGACTCCCTCTCAAAGGAAATGGTACCGATACCGGTCGCACTGTATCTACCATCATCACCCATCTCGATGTGCACTACAAGATCTTTCTCATCTAGATCAGTAAACAAATATTTGTCTCTGTCATATGAAAAGATGCACCACTATCAAGAAACCACACTAAATCCATCATAATTGAGACCAAGCATGTGATCAGCAAAAAATACATCTCAAATTGCGAGGCTAAGGCCTCTCCAACTGTAGATTCAGGAGCCTGCTTATTTTTCTTCTTCTGTGGACAATTAGTGGCGTAATGTCCGTGTTGGTGACAGTGAAAGCACTTCACCTTGGACATGTCCTGCTTCTTGCCTTTCGCACCGGATTGAGAAGCATTCTTCTTGCTCTTCCCCTTCCTTTCTTTGGCTGACAAAGCGAAATTTTCTTCATCTAAGTTCTTTGATGAAGATTTGTGCCTGGTACTTCACCTTATCTCCTCTTGCACAAGATCCAACCAAAGTCGCTCCCATCCTGTAAATTTCTCCCAACCATTGACAGAGTCCTGATAGGAATGCCAACTCTTCGGAAGCCAAAGGAGAGCCAAGCTCACCAAGTCCTCGTCATCTACAGTCACCCCCACACTTCCTAGCTCATCCCTTCATTGGATGAACTTCGTGAGGTACTTGGGCATACTGTCGCCTTTCTCCATTTTTATGTTCCTGAGTTTATCCTTGAGTGCCAACTTCCTCTGGTCGCTCTTGCTTTGGAATAAGTCTATCAACGCTTTCCACATCAAGAATGGAGAAGCCTTACCATGAAGGCTAGACACTATGTGATCCTTTACACCTTCCAACAGAATTCTTCGACACTTTAATGTCTTCTTTTTCCATGCATCAAGTGAGGCAACATCGCTAGAAGCAGGTTTTGGAATTTTGTGCATCTATGAACTCCTTCAACCCATTGTCATCCAGCACCACTTCCATCCTGTCCTTCCATGCAATATAATTCGAGCTGCCCTCAAGGGCATACTCCAATCACAATCTGTTTAAAGACATCTCAACTTCGACACCAAGAAAACATTGTTGTAAATTCGAATTCCACTAGCTCAAAACTCAACCGCTTCAATGTTTTTCAATTGCTCCAATGATCAATATTGCTCTGATACCATGTAGAAATTTGATAACTGATATGTTATACACCGAGATTCTACTGATCACACATTATTTTAACTTCATGCACAATAAAAAATCTCTTCTACCATTGATCATTAATTGCGGAAATAAAAACAATCGCATGCGCACATTAAAACCATAAACAATCACACATATGAACACAATATTTTATGGGAAAGCTTAAAGCTGAAAACCCCCAAATATATATATATATTATATGTCATATATATCATGTAACAATCATTGTACAAAGCTCCTAACAAAGCTCTCAGTACAATCTCCAATTGTTACACACTAATCAAGCCCGATCTAGCAAATCACATGCTCCAATCACTGCCACCTGATAGCCTGCCCCTACTACGCAATCACTGCTGAAGAATGGCTCTAAATGAACTCAAATTGGTCCAACCTTGCTCACGCAATCCTCATTGGCATCTCCAATCACTATTTTTTGCAAATCATGCAACAGTATAGTCACAACTGATAGTCACACTACTCTTTCACCTACCTCTTCACTGGTCTCCACTGAAATTGTCCATGCACTGTAGTTAATTGATGTATTATTTAGTTGATTAATGAGTTAATAATTAGTGAATTAATTAATAATTAATTCACACCACTCTCACTAGTGTATCAATAAGTTAGACTAGATACAACTAGCTCAGCTATGTTTAACTTAGTTAAACTGAACACAACTCCATCAACTACCTCAATAACTCCACCAAACTCTGTCACATGAGTTCTAACTAAAGTATCCATGAAATAGCTCCACTTAACCCTCAGGAATAGCATAATTACTTATGTCAGCTCCTGTGCCACATCTATGCACTTAACTGAAGTGCTCCAAGAGAATAAGATAATGTTTATAGTCCAAATATTATTAAGAGCTAATAATATTCGACATATCTATTTTTAGATTGGAAATCTAAAAATAGATTCCGCCCAATATGTCTAAAAATAGAAGTCCATCTATTTTTTCCAACTTGACCAACCATCCACAAATAGCATCCTGCAACTCATAGAATATGATCAACATGTCTAAAAATAGACATAGTCTAAAAATAGACTTGCACCAAAAATAGCTTGTGGGCCCACTTAGTGAAGGTGACTTCTTTCCACTAAGCTCATCATCTTGTTGCAATCTCAACAAAGTAAAATTCCCCAAAATATTGAGGAGGTAGGGAATGTGTTAGCTTGAGGTTACAAGTGAAATTTCTAGAAATAGGTATGGGGAGATAGACCAAAGTGTGGAAACACATAGATTTTCTGGTTTTCTTGTGGAAATGTAGTGGGAATTAATAGTTTTTATGGAAATAATGGTAAAGGGGACCGTGAGTAATATGGGTTGTTAGGGTAGGTTCTATGGAGCATAAATGAAAGTTTTATATGGTGGGAAAATGGTATTTAATGGATAAAACCAATCAAGAAAGGAAACCATAACACGTAGTGGAGCAAAACCCTAAGGAGAGAAAACAATCAAATATTAGTGATTTGACTTGAAAAAGGCATTTGAAGTGTCCACTTACTGAATTTGGAGGCCACAGAAGGCTTGCACACTTGATTTGAACCTTGAAAAGCTGACTTGGAGGCTGAAACCCAAAAATGTAGCACTTTTGGAAGAAACGTAGCATTGTGGCAGAAGCGTAGCACTGCCTCCCAGAAACATCGTAGTGCCTCCAAAAACGTCATGTTGGTTCCCAGAAACGTTGTGATGCTTCCAGAAACGTAGCAGAGTGAATTTTCTTGCAGTTTTCTTTGGTTTTCTTCCAAATTTGGCAATGCTAGAGTGTTTTGAAGGTGAGAGATGAACTTTATCGAACAAAAGAGGATAAAATGAGTTGAGGAAATGAATTTTTCCTTTTATAACATCAATAAAACACCCTTTTGTCCTTTAGTGAAATCATAATATTTTCAGAAACACTTTTTATTTTTTGAAAAATTTGACAATGTAACAAGCTTTTGAAAGAAGACAAATTGTCTTATTTTATTTTCCTACCTAAGCTAATTCCATTTTAAAGATAACTTGTATGATGAAAATGGCCCTTTTTTCGCCTCCTTTATGAAGAATTTGGACATTTATGGCGGAAAAATGAAAGACACCTAGACACTGACCTAGGTGAAAGCATGGTGACAGACCTAAGACTCTATATGATAATGGAGGACATGACCCATGAAATGACAATGACCATGAATAAACTAGAGGGAGTAGATTTTTAAGACCTTGACATATCCAGTGAAATTTTTTTTATTTGAAAACTGACTTGAAAATATAAAATTTTGGCCTAAGACCACTACTAAGAAAATTTGAAAGAGGACATTTGAAATTTGATCATAGATGATAATTCAAGAAAAACTATAGTTTACTTGATGAAATCCAAGGATGAAGTATTCATCAAATTTCAAGAATTCAAATCTAAAGTAGAGAACCTTACAGAAAGAAGAATCAAGATATTAAGATCGGATAATGGAGGATAATATACATCTAAGGAAATCATCACTTTCAGTAAGGAATTTGATATTAAGAGGGAGCTAATAGTTCCATATAATCCTAAACAAAATGGAGTTTCAGAACAAAAGAATCGATCCATTGAAGAAAGTGTAAAAGAAATGTTGCATGATCAAGACCTACCGAAATTTCTGTGGAGAGAATCGACAAATATAGTTGTATACATTCAAAATTGAAGTTCCCACAGGTCTCTAGATAACAAAACTCTCGAAGAAATATTCATTAGGAAGAAACCAATTGTGGATCATGTTCGAATCTTTCATTTCCATGTATCTAATCATATCCCAAAGGATAAAATGAAGAATTTGGACCCTTCATGCATGAGAGGAACATTTGTAGGCTAAAGTGATTCCTCCAAGGCCTTTAGAATCTACATAAAATAAAGACATTCAATAGAAATCAATTGAAATGTGGTATTCGATAAAAGTATTACATTCAGGAAATTGAAGGATCTTCCTATGGGCTCTGATGATGAAGAAATTCCTGTGTTCAAATAAGTTACCAAGGAATATGAGGAATCAAATAATGAAGATGAAGGTCCCAGAGAACCTGTACAACCTATGACTATCCCCGAATCTAGAAAAATACATTACTAGTTGAAGTCTACAGTTCTAGATGCAGAAGTTCATGGAGAACCTCAAGGTACATTTAGGGAAAGCAAGAAGCCCAAACGATATTCTGGGTATGCATCCTACATGACTAATCTACTAAAATTAGAGGCATCCACTTTTGAAGAAGCTATCACTCACCAAGAATTGAAGGATTCCATGAATGAAGAATAGAAATCTATAATGAAGAATGGATTTTGGGAGATCATACCTAGGCCTGAAGACAAATATGTGGTATCTTCCAAATGGATATACAAGATCAAACACGTATTAGATGGAAACATTGATAAATATATGACAATATTTGTGGCTAGGGGCTTCTCTGAACAAGAAGACATCGACTATGAAGAGACAATTTCTCCAACAACAAGGTATAGTACTATTCGTTCTTTGGTCTCTTTGGCAACATCGATGGGATGGAACATCCATCAAATGGATGTCAACAGTGCATTTCTTAATGGCACAATTGATATGTTAGTCTACATAGAACAACCCTTGGGATTTGAAGTCAAGGAGAGGAAGGCATATGTTTGCAGGTTAAAGAAGGAACTATATGGCCTCAAGCAAGCACCAAGGGCATGGTATGTTAGGATGCATGCATACCTACATATATTAGGCTTCATAAAGGGTTATGTTGATCCAAACCTCTATATTAAGGTAGTAAAGGGAGAAATGGTAATCATTCTTCTGTATGTGGATGATCTTCTCTTGACAGGTGTAGAAGGTCAAATTGAAGAATGTAAGAAGCAACTCGTAGCAAAATTTGACATGAAATATCTAAGGTTGATGCACTACTATTTGGGATTGGAAGTCTGAAAAGGAACTGATGAAATCTACCTAAGACAAGGGAATTATGCGATCAAGTTGTCAAAGAAGCTTGACATGATGGATTTTAAACCAATGACAACCCCGATGATTACAAACTTGAAGAAACTGAGGAGTTCTAAATCAAGCATTGTGGATTCTTCCAAGTATAAAAAATTTATTCGCTCATTAATGTAATTGGTGAAAACTCGACCAGACATATGTTTTGCAGTAAATATTTTTAGTCAATTCCAAGTGGAGTTTAAGCATGATCATTGGATAACAACAAAACATATACTAAAATTTCTACAAGGAACTGTTACACTAAAAATTGTCATCCTGACATTCTGCCATGTGTATGAGCTCATTATTACTCATACTTCTCCCTTTTGCAAGTCTAACATATCAGTTCCTCATGTCAAGCCTTGAAAATCAGAAAAATTCCTAAAAGTCTCCTAAACTTTGGTGCTGCAATTTCTGGCTATGTTTCCTGCGGTCCCGCACCCAATGTTTAGCTTCCCTACGTTACTGAATGCACTTTATCTTTGTTATAGGTGCAGACCCCTGTAAGATTGAAAAGGCACAAGTAAATCCCAAAAATCTCAATTAAAGTAAATTCTCGAAGCTTCTAGAATGGATCTTGCAGTGGCAGAACCGCTCTTGTGAGGTGCATGAATCCCTTACCTTATGGAGCTAACCCCTTGATGTGAGGAGCTTATCCCTTTGAAGGAGGATTATATCCCTTCATACTTGGAACAAAAAACCTCCTATTTTCCACTATAAAAAGAGGCATTGGGTAGCCTCAAAGGGAGTTCAAGCTTTTAGAATATTTGAAGTTAAGTGTTGTTGAGATTTAGACTCAGTTAACTAAGACTTTTGTGAGGAGAGATTGCATACCTCTATTTGTCTTGGTTGGAGGAGTGCAGAGTTTATCAAATCAAAGGAGACTCCTGCTTCGGACCCAGGAAAGTCCTGTGCAACATCAAGGCTCAGGTTGTAAGGATTTTCTTCTTTTGAAATTAATACAAATATACTCATTTTTCTCAATAAGCTTTCCATCAATGGTTTATTTCATAGATTCCTTGATCACTATGATAATCATGGTTTATGATGATTTATATACAGGTGCTATGTAATATTTTGCTTGTTTATGACTATAGGTTTACGAGGAAAACTCCTTCAAGCGTGCGAGGGAAATGAACGACTTCAAACAAGCACTGGACAAACGGTAAGTCCTTAACACCTCTATAGAGCTTTTTGTAGATCGTATATGCTTAGAGAAAGATTATTCTATTTGGTTGTTTGTTGCTAGATACTTTTAGTACTAGGGAGATCGGTCTTGTCCGCAAGACGGATTAATCCTCCAACAAATTGGCGACTCCGCTGGGGAAAGAACTTGTTGTTTTTGGTTCTCCTTTATTTTTACTTGAGGAAACGTTTTCCTAGTTTTTAATTGATGAACATTTACCTGGGTAGCTTAGGTTTTCTCTATTTTTGAAAATTTTGAAATCCTTTAATTTTTTTCTCTAGTTTTTCCTGGGACCGCACTTTGCCTTGTTTTCACAGTGCGGGCAGTTTCGCACTTTTCCTGTGTAAACAGTGCGGGACCGCACCTGTGATATCGTGGAGCCTGCGGACCCTGTTAAAGTTTTGAAAAACTTCAGATTTATTTCTTTAGTTTATCTTGATTTTGATTTTCAGTTTTTGTTTTCTGCCCGGATTGATGATTGTTTCTGTCAAAAGCTTTTTGTTAATAAATCTCAGCAGTATTGGTGTTTTGATGATTTTCTAGAAGTTTTGCGTTTTGGATTGCATTTCACTTGGTATTTCTAGCAATTTGAAGCATTTGACATTTTGAAGTACCTCAGATTACCTTGGTCTTTTTGGTCTTTTTGCTGGATTTGACCTGATTGTGAGATCATTCTTTATTGAGAAATAGAGTTACCTGTTTCTTTGCAAATCTTCGAAAAGAAACTTTGTTATTGGTTTTTGAATTTCATTTTTAATAAAAACATAATTGAGTGTTTTCTATCTGTTTGTTATTCTGGACGAATAGATCCTTAGTTTGCTGAACAACTAAGTAAAAACATTCTTCAAAAAAAATCTTAAAGATTTTATTCATTTAGATTATTAAAATTTGTAGTTTTGAGTGCTATTAAACTTTGTAGATCTCGAAATTAGTTTGTAGTTTTGAGTGCTTTTAAAATTTCTAGCTTTCTTTTGAAGGAAAATTGTTTTGTAGCTTCGAGTTTTTGGAAAATGAAAGGATTTTTATTGTGAGCTTTGATAATTTATTGGAAAAGACAAAAATATTTTCTTTCAAGTATTCTTTATGTTTAAAGAAGGAATTGTTTATTAAAAGAGTTGCATTCTCTAACTTTTCCTTAATTAGAATTTCATTGAAAGAAAACAATCTGATTATCATTTTTAGGTGCATTTTTAGTGTCTTTTGGAAATCGATTCTTTACACCATCAGAGTTTCATTTCCGCACCCATTGACTTAAGAAACAGCTCTTAAAAGTAACGCTTAATTAAAATTCATCTAGCAATCTTTTTATTTTCTAGGGCTATTATCACCAACATAGCTTAGGCTAGTATCTTGGAGTAGGGAGTAGTTAACTCTCCAAGGTAGTAAAAACAAACAAGTAGACAAATATTGCGGTAGGAGATAAATCCAATTGTAATTTGTATAATCTGGGAAGCTTCTCTTAAAGAAGTCAATCACGAGATCATGTCCGAACCTTTGAGACAATCAATTCTGTTTCATTGGGGAAGATAGAAGATTTTGTGCATATTACAAACGATAAACCTCGGATTAACCATTGTCGAGGAGCCTGGGGTCACTTGTCGGTAAACCTTAGATTAACCATGTCGAGGAGCCTTCAAGGGGATTGAGCTTGCTACTATTCCCTTGCGCGTGAAATCGGATCATAGACTTTTCCCCCAGTTATATTTGTTACTGTTGTTAACCTTAGCGTCCATTATCTTAAGATTATTTCCTAAGGTGACGGTGAAGGAAAGATCTCACTGTACCTGGAGCAGACGTCAACTAGACTCACTTGGACTCTCTGGGGGGTTCTCTTCACACGAGATGGTTTTGTGAGGAAACTTGTGCCAGTCTGTTTCATTAAGCAGGTTGTCGAGGTAACTGTTCCAACCGCCCTTTCTGTGTTAAATTTCTACTAAGTTGGATTTCGTCACCAACTAGTGTTTTTAGTACGGAAAGTTACTGTTTGTGTGTGGTTTGAACTCTTATATTTTTAAGCGTGTGATTCAGCTATTTGTTTCTTTAGAGACTTTTGGTTTTTTCATTGAAATTTTCTTTGTTTGCGTGTGATTAGTTAATATTTAATCGTGGCGGAATTGCTGAGACAATCCCGGAGACTACAAGGGAAACCCCCTGAATATTCACCAAGTTAGCTTGAAGGGATTCGTGCTCTGGTATCATCCAGTAGTGGTAGGATTAGATCAATAGAAATTGGAAGTTCATCCATAGTTGTCCATCCTGATCATCAAATACCTACAACAGAATAAATTCAAGAACCGATTTCAGTTTCTGAAGTTACTGGTAGTAGTCCTGCTTCCAGTGAACTGGCTGACGAACCTGAAATCTCTTAACCTGAAACTGAACCTTCTGTTTTGGAAACATCCTCAGGATTTATTTCACCAACTTCTAGTGATCTTGGTTCACCTAGGGTAAGAAATATTGTCACTGACGATCTTTCGGCTGGTCTTATTTCCATTGAAGAACTTACTAATCCAGACGAAGATATATCTCTTCCCAACTCCCCTCAATCCTTAAATCTTAGGGAGCATGAATCTATTTTCTACAGCCCTATTTGAACTAGTGCTTGGTATCTATCTTTAACAAACTTTTTAGAGAATCTGGGTCTTGCTTTTTCTCCACCTAGAGTTCCATTTTATCCTACACCCAAAGGTTACTATCCGCCATCCATTATGGCCGGAGAGTCATCCATGTTTTCCCAGACACCGGAATCATTTTTACACGGTGGTCCTTCTGTTCCTTCGGGATATCAGGCTCTATCTGGTACTTTCTTGGGAGCAGCTCCTCAACCAATTGAACAAATGCTGTCATCTGGTAATAGTGGTGTTAAAAATAAAACGTTGAGTGCAGTGCAAATCTATATGATGTCTGGTAATATTCTGAATCCTCAACCTCAAGGCAGTCAGTTACCGCCTGGAGGGCCAATACAGGGAAATCCGTTACCGCCTGGGGGGCAACCTCAAGGTAGTCAATTACTGCCTAGGGGGCAACCTTCAGGTAGTCAGTTATCGCCTGGGGGGCAACCTTCAGGTAGTCAGTTATCGCCTGGGGGGCAACCTTCAGGAAGTCAGTTACCACCTGGGGGGCAACCTCAAGGTAACTTTTTCCCAGGACAAACTGTGGAATCATATTATTTTGGGGGACAACCCCAAGGGCATTACACACCTCAAAGGTATCAACCTTAAGGATAGTATATGCCCTAAGGTCAACCTCAAAATCAATATGCTCCTCAGAGTCCTTATCAACCCCAGCTTCAGTATGCGCCTCAGGGTTATCAACCTCAAGGTCAGTACCCAATTCAAGGTTTCCAACAGCCTTCTAGTCAGCCATCCATTCAAGGAGCCGGAAATGTACCACTTACCTATCAACCCTACGTTCAACCAGGTTATGGTCCTTACGTTCAACCTTCTGCGGGACAATACCCCAGAATGAATATGGTGTGGGATCCGTCCCAATATCAATATCCTATGCAGCCTACTGTGAAGTTGCCTTATCAGCCTAGACAACCTTTAATTTCTGGTCCAACTCAGTAACCTGTCCAGCCTACTATTCAACCTTCTGCACCTAATACTGTTCAGCAAGCTGGTCCTAGTTCACTTAAGACTCCACCTCAAACTGCTGCCACGCCTGTTCAACCTGTAACACCTGCTTCTGGAGTATCTATAACCCTAATTTCGTCTATCCCTGCATCCGTGCAAATCCCTCAAGTCTCTGTACCCCAGTCAAGATCTTCGGTTCAGACTTCGATGCAGATGCCTATGGGACAAGCCAGTACAAGTACATTTGTCACAAGTCAAACACAATTCACGTATCAACCGTACCAGGGACAGCCGCAATTCGGTCCCTATACACAAAATCCAAACTATCAATATCAACCGTACCCTGGCTATAACTATCAACAGCCTCAACAACCCCAGTTCAGTCCGGTTAATCCTAGTTTTCCAGGAGGTTATACAATTCCTAATGCTAATCCGATTCCCAGTTATCCTGGGTATCCACCTCCTGGAAATTCTTTGGCTACTCAAGGTTTTCGTGACCCTAACCGTCAGTTACCATTTATCGCAACTTTGGATTTACCTGATTTGACGTGCCTTACGAATGATCCAATTTTTTATTATCCGTATTGGCCGCCAATGCCGCATAAGTTTCCCAGTGATATACCAAAATTCAAAGGTAAGTAAGGAGAGGATCCATCAAATCACGTCATGACTTATTGCCTTTGGTGTGCGTCTAATTCAATCATTGATGATTCGATTCGCTTACGTCTTTTCCAAAGAACTCTTATTGGTCTTGCAGCCAAATGGTACATTGAGTTACCACGAGGCTTGTTTCATAACTTCAATCAGTTAGCAACTACCTTCTTGACTCATTTTCAGTTGCCAGTCAGATATGACAATAGCATAGAATTATTAACTTCGCTAAAACAATCCACGTCTACGTATATTTCTGATCATATTCATGAATGGAGACGTTTGGTGAAAGTTTACATTCCAGATCAAATTTTGGCAGAATGATTGTTAAATCATTGTTACCCAAGATTACTAAGGATGTAGCTAAGGTTGGTGTTGTTACTGAAGAGAAAGTAATTTCTCAAGCTCAGTACCTTGACCTCGTTTACACGCAGTCAGGTACTTTACATGAAAAAATCCCAGACCTTCCAAAACAAGGTCAAATAGCTGCTGCTCCTTCAGGGTCTCATGCCGCTGACGGTATGATTGGTATAGTCAATACTAAAAGCAAGAAGAAATCTTCAAAGAATTCTTCTCCAATTATAACTTTACCTGATTCCCCGAAAGGAGAATCTTCCCCCGAATTTTCTGCCGATATTCATGTTGTGGAGACATCTACTGCTAAATCTAAATCCAGTAGTAAAAAGAAAGGGAAGAATAAAAACAAAAATAATTCGAACAAAAAAACTGATAAAAATGAATCCAATGACGAAAAACATAAACCACGTTATTCTTGTTACATTTGTGACGAAGATCATTTTACTAAGGAATGCCCACATCGGGCCGAGGTTGCAAAATTCATCAAAGGTTCACAACCTGATGTCTTGAAGGATCTCTTTTCGACTCAAGATAGTAAGATGGTTGGTTCTACCTCGATTGCTTCAGAAGAACCAATTTTGATGATGTCTCATATAAGGATTGTGATGCAATCGCAAGATTATAGTACTAAGAATCTTGTTGATGGTAAAGAAGCAGAATATTCTAATGCCAATACATCAACTACACCTCCTCTTGTTTCTGGTCCGCTACAGATTGAGAAACCGAATCTAGACTTAATAATCAAACCACCTGCTAAAGGTGTTCTTCGTAAATCAACTTTCAATCCACATGCGAGAGCTACTCAGAATTACAACATTGTTGAAGACTTAGCTATTTCCCCTCTAGCAATGTCAGCTTTGGAAGTGCTGCAATCATGCCCAACACAGCGTAAATTGCTTTTGTCTGCTATAGGAGCTGTTGATATTCAGGATTCTAATCTTATAATATTCGATCTAGAAAATAGTACACCTCACCTACCTCACCAAATGGCTTTCCAGATTCCGGTGACAGTAAAAAACAGACCAATCTATCTGACTGTGATTGATGAGGGAGCTTCAACGTGTATTATGTCGATTCAGTGTTGGAAATCGCTTGGTTCTCCTACACTGAACCAATCTCCGACGATTCTTAAGGATTTTAATGGTCGAGGTTTCCATCCTTTTGGTATTTTGCAGGATTTACCCATAGGGGTTGAAGGTAAAATTGTAAATCTAGATGTGGAAGTGGTTGATGCCCCTCTTGATTAAAACCTTCTTCTAGGTCGTAGTTGGTCTTATGCTATGACTGCTATTGTCTCTTCAGTCTTCCGACCCATAAAATTTCCATATCAAGGAAGGATCGTTACAATAGATCAGTTGACTTATTTTTCTTCTGACCTAGCCTCTACAGAAACAATCCAGCATGTTGGTAAAGTGGCTATCCCGTACAAGGATGTTGGAGTAGTTTTGATTAAAGATTCTGGTTTGCTAGGAACTTTTGCCATTCCTCCTCCTAACGTATCACCTTCTGTTGCAACTATTCATATGATTTCTTCAGACTCTCTTATGTTTGATGATCCTTGGATCATACCTTCCAAATCCAAGTTAGATTCAATTGATGGCATGATGCCTTTGAGTCCATTTGAACTTGCATATCAGGATGTATAGTCATTTTCCGACCCCTCTTCAACCGAAATTGATCCAGTGAATGGGATCCATGAGGAATCACTTTCTATATCTAGCTCAGCCACAACGACATTTCCTGAACCTGTTCATTCTGATGAGCAGATTCATGAATTATTGTCCATTGATGATTTACCATGGGAAGATCTACATCACTGATCTTCGTTTTTACCTGAACTAGATCATTTTGAAGATGATTTCGCTTCAATATTTACTACTGAATATGTCAAGGAACCGCAGAATCCATTGCAAAATCCTAATTTTGAGTTAAATTTGGAAAATATTTCTTGAACGATTCCAATTGACATTTCAGTAAAACCTGGAATAATTGAAAACATTCATATAGGTGCTTCCTGTACTGAAGAATAAATTCAAACTTATAAAGCCCTATTTCAAGAATTCTGTGATGTGTTTGCCTGGTCCTATGAAGAAATGCCAGAAATTGATACATCAATTGTCATACATGAAATCAAGACTTACTCGGATGCCAAACCTGTCCGTCAACGTCTACGTCAAATGCATCCTAGAAAAGCTGCTGCTATCAAAGCAGAGGTTGAAAAATTGCTTCGTGCAGGTTTTATTTATCCGATTCCCTTAACGGATTGGGTATCTAATATTGTTCCTGTGACTAAAAAACAAGGAACGATACAAGTATGTATCGATTATAGGGGTATTAATCAGGCTTGTCCTAAAGACAATTATCCAACTCCCTATATCGATCAAATAATCAATTATTGTGCCGACAGTGAAATTTTTTCCTTTATGGACGAATTTTCAGGGTATAATCAAATAAACATACTCCCTGATGATCAGCAAAAAACAGCTTTTATTTGTCCGTGGGGGACATTTGCTTACTACAAACTACCCTTTGGATTGAAGAACGCTGGAGAAATTTTTTAAAGGGAAATGTCTTATGCGTTTCATGACATTAAGCACATTGTGAAACCGTATCTCGATGATTTACCTACTCATTCATCACGTAGGGCTGACCATCTTACACATTTACGTGCTATCTTTATGAGATGTCAGCATTATCGAATTCGGCTGAATCCACACAAATGTGTTTTTTGTGTTGAGTCGGGTCGTTTACTGGGATTTGTTGTCTCGAAAGCAGGTATTCGCGTCAATCCGTTGAAGGTCGAAGCTATTGCCAAATTACCTCCTCCTTCGAATTTATGCCAACTACAAAGTTTGTAGGAGAAAGAAAAAATTTTACGTCGATTTATTCCTAACTACGCCGAGCTTACAAAAGGTTTTACCCGGTTCCTCAAACAGAACATTCCATTCTTTTGGGATGAGATCGCTAATCGATCTTTTGATGCACTTAAACACGCGTTGACCCATGCACCGTTATTGCATCCTCCCAACTACAACCAGGATTACATTTTATATCTCGTCGCTTCTCATTCCACCATTGGGATGGTGTTAGTTCAGGAGGACGAATCTCATACTGAACATGTGATTTACTATCTTAGTCGAAATCTGCATCCGACTGAGATTAAGTATACGCATGTGGAGAAATTGGCTTTGGAAGCTGTTCAAGTTGTCCAACGATTTAGACATTACATATTATTACGCAAAACTACGGTAATTTCTTATTGCAACCCTATGATGTACATTTTGACCAAACAATTTCTAAGGGGCAAGTATTCCAATTGGATATTCATCCTGCAGGAATTTGACTTGGAATTTGAAAAATCCAAGGTGAAGAAATCCTTAGTATTTGCGGAACTAATGTGTGATTTCTCCTCTAGTGATACTGAAACTGTGGTAGAGCAGCCCATTGCAGACGAATCTCTGTTTCTTATCAGTACTCTTGATCCATGGTATGGAGATATTATTGTTTATCTCCAAACCCAATCTTTTCGGCCTGAAATCTCGCAATCTCAGCGATGGAAGATACGTTTCCAATCCCAACAGTATAATATTATTGGTGATACACTTTATCGTCGTGGAGCGGATTCTGTTTTCTGACGCTGTCTTATTCATGAAGAAGCTGAAAAGGTTTTAAATGACTACCATTATGGAGCATGTGGCGGTCATATGTCTGGGTATGCCACAGTCCAAAAGATATTGCGCGTTGGTTATTTCTGGCCATCGTTATTCAGAGATTGTATTTATGCAGTCCGGAAATGCCACAATTGTCAAATTTTTTATCGTAAGATGCATGCGCCTCCCGCTCTTCTTCATCCCATAATTGCTGTTGGTCCTTTCGCAAAATGGGGTATCGATTTCATTACATGTAACCCTCACTCGGCTAGGGGGCATGCATATATTATCTTAGTAGTAGATTATTTTACTAAGTGGGCTGAGGCGATGCCTACATTTTCAGCTGACGGCAAGACTGCTGCAACTTTCATATTTAATCACATAATTGCTGGGTTCGGTGTTCCTCAAACCATTATTACTGATCATGGAAGCCATTTTCGGAATTTCATGATGACTGAACTGACAGAATAGCTTGGCCTACGCCACGATAGTTCCACTCCATATTATCTACAAGCCAATGGTCTGGTCGAAGCCATAAATGAATTTTTAGTCACCATGATTAGACGAATTATTGGTATTCACAAGACGAATTGGCATTCCATGTTATTTTCATCACTTTGGGCATATCGAACCTCAGTCAAAACATCAACTGGTTTCACTCCCTTTCAAGTCGTTTACGGTTTGGAAGCTATGTTGCCGATTGAATGTGAAATTCCATCTTTGAAATTAGCCATAGAGTTACTCCCAGCTACGTCTGAAGAGGAGAAACGTTTTTTGTACTTGGCTCAATTGGATGAAAATCGGAGAAATGCTGCAATAGCAAACGAGGCTCATGTCAAAAAAGTAAAAGCTCAGTATGATAGAAGTGTTACCCCTCGAAATTTTTTAGAAGGAGACCTAGTCTTAGTTTATGATCAAGCCAACGATAAGCTAGGAGCTGGGAAATTCGTGCCCATGTGGCATGGTCCTTTCATTGTTAAGCGAAAGCTGGCAAAAGGGGCCTATGAGTTGATAGATTTTGATGGTATCCCTTTAGATAAGCCCAGAAATGGGTTATATCTGAAGCGATATTATGCTTAAACTTGGTATGGAGATCTTTTAGTTTTTAGGTTAGATTTCTTTACTGCTTGTGTGTCTTAGATCAGAAAGGTATGCCTAATTTAGAAGTGTGTTTTTATCACTATTCCTGCTTTTCTGAGTTTTACTCTTGATATTTCAGATGTCAACATCTCTTCAAACCTATATTGGTTTTGCTGATGGTGCTTGTCGTAGTACACGGAACATTTCTTCCGCGGCTTGGGTTATCTATTCACCCTCTGACGAGTTAGTTTCCATGCATGGGGTAAGCCTCAGTCAAACAATGAATAACATTGCTGAGTATAGTGAAATGATTGAGTTATTATCTGAGTCCATATCAATTGGGATTCGGAGTTTGATTTTGAGGTTGGATTCTGAACTTGTTGTATTACAACTTAACAGGGTTTATTCCATTAGAAATCCAGTGTTGTTACGGTTATTTTTAAGATTTCGTCTCTTGGAACGTGAATTTGACTACATTGAATATCAACATATTCTAAGACATTTAAATACATTAGTAGACGCAGTTGCTTCTAGTATGATAAATCGACGTTTGCAGTGATCAAAACAGTAAAACAAATAACATTCATAACATGTATACATATAGCTGGTAAATAGTGATATATCATAGGATAGAAGTGTTTTCAAAAAATATACATTGTCTTCAATCATAGGTTGGAAACACCTTATGATCGACAAATGATAACATAAAAAGTCAAAAATATGAGTCTACAACATGATCATCCCATCACTGATGGTGATCACGATAAGAAACCACTGCCCGAGCCACCCTGCACAGGAACCTCCTAAAAGTTCCTGGAACACCAATCACGTATCTCTGCAATCTGAGTGGAATGTCATCTATGTCTGTCTCCGGAATGTCTAGAGTCAAACGCTCTAGATGATGCTCTAAATCAGTCAAGATTTCGGCTGATTGGCCTGCTGGAGCTGGTGCAGCTGCAACTAGTTGTCTTCTTTCATAAGGTTGGAGATGGGTTGGTCGCCATGGGCCCACATCTGTATTCAAAAAAAATTTGGTTATTAATTTTCAAGACGATTTAAAAAAAAAATTTAAAAATTAGAAACTGTTGAAGAAATATTTTTACTTGAGTCATCCCACTGTTCCCCTGTTGGGAGAGTCATCTCTCGGTCACCGCGGAAATCTATCCCGGCGTATGGAAATTCCTCTCTGACAAAAATTTGGTGATTCAGCTAACGAAAATATGAAGAAGGAAATCGAACAATCTTAGTGCCCTCAATACCGTGACGGGGCATCAGTGCGGACCAACGAACCATCCTAGGTTCTCTAAGTCGACCGGCATCAAAAAGGATACTCTGTGGAGCTAGCATCAGAATCCTCTCTAGAGCAAAGGAGATGATAATGGATCCATATCCAAAGTTATTCAATTTCCCATTTTTTTCTCTAGTTAGTTGGCCTCTTACATTAGCCAACACAGCGTCACACCAGTTGAAAATGGTGCCGCGAAAACAGTCCACAGCAATGCGTATCTGAGAACCGGTGGCTACATGTAATGTTGTACTCCTGCACAACCTGGTAACAGTAAATGCAATAACTTTCAGCTCGGGACGGATGATATTTTTTATATCAATCTGTTTGTCCCTGGGGTCTGCTTCATCATTATAGAATTCTTGTTGAAGACTAGCGACAGTCTGGCCACCTGGCCTAGTCCCAAACAAGGAGAGTTGTTCACCCCTCTTGGAAAAACCAGTCAGAAAATAAATGTCCTCCAGCTTGATTTCGAGTCGGTGGCCGCCAATAATGAAATACTGGTCCTGCACATTCCACCTGTTAACCAGCCATGTCAGGAGCTCTACTTGTGCTCTCATGCCTTGGAAGGCCCAGAATTTATATAAACCGCACGCTCTTAATCTTTGCATTGTGGGCATATGGAGCATTGCAGTGTCATCCACGTCCTCATGTTCACGTTCTCTCCAAATCAAAATCTTGTTAATCCTACAATACATAAAAATATATATTAGAACAATCTAATTTGAAAATTTTTGAGCGGGAAATGAGAAATTTGAGTTTTAAATTTAAACGCGCGGGGACAGCACTTTACCTTTGTAAACAGTGCGTAGGAACGCACGCGCTCTGTAAGGAAAGTGCGGACCCATGATTTTTTTCCTTGTAGAAAAAATTCGGGGTCCGCAGGTACCATGTGTGTCACCTGCGGACCCCCGCGGGCGATTTTAGAACCATATTTTTCCCTTAAAAATAAGATTTAAAGCCTAAAAACGAATTGTAAACAGATGAAATGCAAGATTAAGAGGTCGTGGATTACCTGGGACTGACGGTTCTCAATTTCAATGGACGGATTTTCCAAAATATTCACAGGAACTTTTTTACCCAAAAGCTTCTACTTTTCACTCTGAACTTGAACGATAAAAATGAAGTTGAAAAAGTCCTTTTTATAAGTTTTTTCGAATAGATGAATTTTTAATTTATTTATTTTTCACTTTAAAAATGGTATTTTTGAAGCATTTTTACTCATATTAAACAGGTATGTGTAATGTTTCAAGTTTTTGTGCAGAAATTGGATTTTTCAGGAGAGTTGATCATTTTTCAACAAAGAGCATACTTTTATCTCTTTTTCGGACTCTTTCAAAAATTCACGAAAAAGCGAAACATTGGAGTCCTCTTTTAAGCCCTTTTCAGACTCTCTAAACATGAAAAGATCGCGGAGTACTTGATTGTTCGAACTCGTTAAAGTAAATGAATAATCGTCCCTTCAGTATAAGTTTACCCCTTTTACAGACTAAAATGGACTATTTACGAAAAAGGTATACGTTGACTAATTACAGTCAATAGAGTTCTCTCCCACATTATTTTATCCTTTTTCGGGCCTGAGAGACTAAATTTACGAAAAAGTACACCCATGGAGTTTTCTTAAGTTTTTTCTTCTGACTCCCTAAAATTGAAAAACACCGAGTTTATCCTATACTGGACTCGTTAAAATTTAACAGTAAAGGACCTGTTCAATTTCAAACAGGAACGAACCACTCCTTCTTAGGGTTCGAATCTTAAACTAAGTTGGACTCATCCGAAGGATGAGCTTATAAACAAGCAAATTTTATCCTCCTCAAGCTTGTTAAAAATAAAGAGGTACTTGCCAGAAATGGTGGGGGAAAAGAGAGGAAAATGGGCATGTTTGTTGTATTTTGATTCTTCGAAAATTCAGTCAACCACTCTTGAACACGACACTTTCATTCACCTGGGTTGGGAAATCCTTTGCCTAACAGTTAATCAAACCTCACTGAAAGTATTCATCTAGTTTCTGGGTATTAGATTTGGGTCAATTGTCTCCAAGCCATCTACAGTGTCGTTATGTGTTCAAGATGATAGTTCAAATAAACCATTCATCTGCAAAACATCTGTCATCCATTTTGACCATCCCTGAGTCATTCCTTGCTAATATATTTTCAAAACTTGATCTATGATTTCGTGTTGTGGGCTTGCCTACGACGGATCGCTTTCTATCGACGACAACTCATTATCTGGCAAGTTGATCTAGAAATCTTCAGTACCTTGAAATATGCATGCCTTAATGGCAGGTTTCTCGCTTTCGACGACGGGTTATATCATCGAACTTCGATCGAATGATTCCGTGAGATGTTCGACTTCAGCTCATTTATTCACATTTCATGGATTGTACTGGGTACTTTGAGAGCCATTGACATTACTGGTGGCTACTCTCACACTTGTTAACAATTTACATTATTGACTCGTAATCAAGTGGTTTCTACCATGTTCGACTTCGACACATTCATGCGCATGGATGGAATCGTACTAGTTTGAGATGCAAAAATCAAGACCCTGGATCTATTTTCTACCATCCAGGCTGCGAGGAATTTTGTTATCATTTATACGGTGGACTATTTATAAGCAAATGGCTACGTCCATATGTGTTTATACATATACTGCCATGTACTCAAAATCATTCCTGTATCAAAACAGTTGAATCAGTTTTTACTTATTTTAATCTGAGTATGGGAATGCCTACCTCAGTGATGATATGTATACATATATATTTTGCATTGAATGTTTTTATAGGTGCTGACTAGGGTGACCACAGGATGATCCTTGAAATGATAAATTACTGCACTCTTCATATATGACAGACTTCAGCATCATCTATTCCAGACTTTTCACTTTAGGGGGCAATCTGTTACACTGAAAATTGTCATCCTGACATTCTTCCGTGTGTATGAGCTCATTATTACTCATACTTCTCCCTTTTTCAAGTCTAACATATCAGTTCCTCATGTCAAGCCTTGAAAATCAGAAAAATTCCTAAAAGTCTCCTAAACTTCGGTGCCGCACTTTCTGGCTATCTTTCCTACGGTCCCGCACCCAATGTTCAGCTTTCCTGCATTTCTGAATGCACTTTATCTTTTTTATAGGTGCGGACCCCTGTAAGATTAAAAAGGCACAAGTAAATCCCAAAAAGCTCAATTAAAGTAAATTCTAGAAGCTTCTAGAATGGATCTTGCGGTGGCAGAACCGCTCTTGTGAGGTGCATGAATCCCTTACCTTATGGAGCTAACCCCTTGATGTGAGGAGCTTATCCCTTTGAAGGAGGATTCTATCCCTTCATACTTGGAACAGAAAACCTCCTCTTTTCCACTATAAAAAGAGGCATTGGGTAGCCTCAAAGAGAGTTCAAGCTTTTAGAATATTTGAAGTTAAGTGTTGTTGAGATTTAGACTCAGTTAACTAAGACTTTTGTGAGGAGAGATTGCATACCTCTATTTGTCTTGGTTGGAGGAGTGCGGAGCTTATCAAAGTAAAGGAGACTCCTGCTTCGGACCCCGGAAAGTCCTGTGCAACATCAAGGCTCAGGTTGTAAGGATTTTCTTCTTTTGAAATTAATACAAATATACTCATTTTTCTCAATAAGCTTTCAATCAATGGTTTATTTCATAGATTCCTTGATCACTATGATAAACATGGTTTATGATGATTTCTATATAGGTGCTGTGTAATATTTTTCTTGTTTGTGACTGCAGGTTTACGAGGAAAACTCCTTCAAGTGTGCGAGGGAAATCAACGACTTCAAACAAGCACTGGACAAACGGTAAGTCCTTAACACCTCTATAGAGCTTTTCGTAGATCGTATATGCTTAGAGAAATATTAGTCTATTTGGCTGTTTATTGCTAGATACTTTTAGTACTAGGGAGATCGGTCTTGTCTGGAAGATGGATTAATCCTCCAACAGGAACCATCCACTATTTCTTGAAATATGATAGGAGGAATGATGTCCACTTGATTGGATATACATATTCCAACTAGGGTGGCAGTGAGAAGGAATCACTAAAAGAGGATGTTTCGATTTGGGATCCTCCGTGATCTCATGGATGAGAATAAATAAAGACACAAGTTCTTTGAGTAGTGCTGAGGCTGAGTATATTGCAGCATGTGAAGTAAGTAGAGAAGCAGTTTGGTTGAGGAAGCTTCTATCCGACCTGTTCGAAGGAAATATGGAACCTATTACCCATCAATTCATGGGTGATATCGCTAGGAGAATTTTTTTTCTCCATGATGCACCTCAGTAGGCAGCCAGTAGCCCCTTAATGTAGCCCTCAACTAACCCGTTCTGCCATTTCTCCACCACCTGAGCCGACCATGTGGTCCCTAACCCATTTGTATTGATCATGTGTTTGAAGGTGAGCCTCCCAAATATAAAGGCATGTCTTTTCATTTGGTAATTGAGTATTGGGTTTACTTATAATGGACACTTATAGGCATGGATTGATGGGGGGATTTAGCGGAAAGGGTGGGCTTAGTTTGTGCTTATGTCACCTTGATCCATTTTGGATGTTACCCCGGGATCTTAGTCCTATGGTATCTCCTTTATTGACCATTTGGTTCTAGGGTGGTACTACTTGGGAAACCCAAAATTTGGGTGTGTGGTCCCACTCCTTTATCCACATATATTACTCCCTTCCCACTCACTATACCCCCATTCATTATTTCTCCCACCTAGGTCCACATTGCCTCTTTGGGTCTACATAGGGCCAACCTCCCTATCCCCTTTCCCCCACCTTGGGTTAGGCCTAGAATGATGCCCTGGAGGTTGAAGCAGCTAAAAGAAAAATTAAAAGCGTCAATGGCCACATTCAACATGAAATTGTACCACAAAATGAAAAACATGGCCAAGATAAAAATAATTATGACGTGGGAAAAATCCAATACATGAGATCTACCCCATACCCATGGTCATCAACTAAGTTCCATGGACCCTATATGAGCCTCCTTTATCATTCAGGAACCCATGATTTTCCCAAACCCTAGAGGGAAATGAATTTCCCTACCTAAAAGGGGCCCAATAACTGTCATATCTTACACATCATGCTCTTGTCCTTTGAGCCTCGAGTAGTTAATTAAAGAAAATTCATAAAAGGGAAAGGGAATATAAGGAAGGGTGGAAAAATCAAGGTCAGGGCACCTCATGTACCATGATTTCTCCCTCCTACAAATTATATACCCAAGTGCAGGATTCTCTAGCTACCCTTGTGCCCCAATATGTGGCCCAAGACTTCCCCTTTCACTCCATATTCCATTTCACTTCTTTATCACTTTCCAACCCCCATTTGAGGGATGTACCTTGGACATACTATCCCCTCTCAAGTTAGAAACTGTTGAGCCTCAAATTTGTGCAAACCACCTATAATAAGGTACTTGGCCAAACCCCTTTGGAGCTTGGAGACATTAGCACATGCCAAAGCCCACTATGGAAGGGCATGCCATTATGAACTGTACAATATGTTGTCTATGTTTTCTAAGCTATATTACATGATTACTCTAATGAATTGTTCTATTGGAAGGCTAGGGGACGCATTGGATCTTATACAATATTGCATATGGTGTCCACTTGGGTTTCGTCTCCCTGTATGGGGTCCTAGCCTCACAGAGGCCTATATTGGCACATATAAGGTGTGTGTAGAGAGCCATGGGCATCCACAACAATAGAAAACACTCCATGTATCCCCATGCAACGTCCAGATATTATTAGGGATCCATCTTTGGGACGAGGATGATGCACTTGGTACACTATGCTCAACTGGCCCTGCAGGAGAACCACACACTTGGAAGCTGTCCCAAAACTTGTATGATGACATCTCAGCATCCAATCCATCTTCTTATCCCTTACAAATGATCTACATGCATCCTTGACTCATATGGAGACCCATGGGGTCATTGGTGTGTCCCCCACACCCATTGGGAGCATTACATGTATACTACTTGGATAACAAGGGGCCACCCCCTTGTCCATCAACTTTTGAGAAATGTATTCATCATTATGGAACTTATGGAAATTATGAGGCCTCTTGGAGGGCCCCATGACATGCATATATTATTATTTGACCCCTTGAGAGGCCTATTATTTCATTTATGAGCTATTTTGGTGGGCTTGTCACCAAAAGTTGGTTTATTTGCACATTATTTTATTTTTAGGGGCTAATGTAGGCTCATTATCCAAATCGAACTCATAATTGGTGTATAAATAGGAGTAAGTTGGATTCATTTGTAATGATCACTTGACTTGGGATCTCTCTATCTTTAGAGAACTTTTCAATTTTCCTTGGAGGACTATTTTTGGATGATGGATGAATTTTGATGTATAGATTTGGGCTATTTCTATCTTGGAGCTTCTTATTTGCAAATGTGATGCTGATTAGATATACTCTCTAACATTGTAAGTGAAAATTTAATGCTATTTTTCTTGTTGCTACATACAATTGGACTTCGCTATATTTAGTGTTAATTTCTACATGTATGAAATGTGGAATTATGTGTCTATTTAGCTTATTCTATGTATGGGCCATTGTTAGAAGAATGAAGTGTCCTAGAGATCATGTTATATTGATCATATTGCACCATTTGTATGAAGTATAAATGCTCTAAAGTCACTTATCCTCTCTTTCCTATAACATTGGACGAAGTTTTATTTTGAAGTCTCCTTGAACAAGAAATTGAATCCGTCTTCATTTTTATCCTTGACTCCATATCCCCAAGTGAATTAGGCACTGGTCCCTCAAAAAAGGGTGAAAATTTTCCTCTCTTTTCCACTTTTTCCTTTTTTTCCTAGGTTTAGCACCATTAGGTCACCTAGGGCATCAATTTCCCTGGAATCTAGCCACAATAAAACTTCGATCTCCTAGATACAACTACGTTGGTGGTGTTATCTCTAAATTGGTACTGATGGCTTCTCCACCAGAAAAATTAGAGTAACTCTTTCAAACCAACTTTTGGCTGAGGATTGGCCTCTTCAGCCTGAGAGGGCTCTCTCACTTTAACTAATGATTTGCTCAATTAGGTCTTAAAAAAATATGGCTAACTATGTGAGTGTCTTATTATATTTTATTTTAGGTGGAAAAAGGAATAGGTTTCACTACCATTGGGCTCATGGAGTCAGCAAGAAAGAAATCAATGAAAAATGTATCTTCTTGTGGAAACCGAGGCTTTTTCTATTTCAATGAAAGGACAATACTAACACACATAAATATTCAATAGCTCAATGCCAAAAGGAAGTCAGAGCATTCATAACATGAATTCTGAGTAATTTAACATCAAGATACCGAACGCAAGATAAAGAAAAACATAAGACAAAATCTCATTGAAACATCACAAGAATCTCAAGTGAAGCAGTGATATTACTGATGATGAAAAGTTACAATAGTGGTAGTGTCAAATAGTATTCTCCAGCCCCTTTTCACTCGATCTCCTATCTATAAATATAATTTTGTTGATTGCATAGGATCTGCCCAGCTAGCTAGATCATAGACAATGACCTTGACACCTATCATAACTATAAACTACATTCTTGGAACTGAAAAAGACACCTAGTCTCTAAAGACTTACACTCCTAATAGGACTCTACTTTTACATTTATTACATTCACTTCTTCTATAATGGGACAATTACATGGACAAGGATCAGATGCTTGAGTAACATTCACCATCACTAAGACATTAATATATCCCCTATATTAGGAAACAATAATCCTATTTTTCAGGAAAAGATAAAAACCACTTTAATCTTTGTCTTCATGTTGAGTTGGATAAGTGACACTCTTGTTAAGTAATAAATCTATGCTAGGATGGCCCACTGTCAGCTTGGATGTATCCAAGTGGCTAGCTATTCTTCAACATGCTTTTCAAACCTTTAAAAACCATTAAAAACACTTCGCTGTGAAAACAGAGTGACCTTAGGCAGTTTCATAGCGAAATTTAGTAGCATGTTCATTTCTGCCATTCAACCTCCCTTTTTTCCTTCTCTGTTTATCAAGATATGTTTTTCAGGTAATATGAGCTAAATACCATCAATTTCCCTCCCTAGATCTCCATAAAAACTGATTTTTTATGTAAAAAAACAACCTATAGAAATTTCGTAGCGAATTTCGGCCCTCAAGCCTAGACCTCGTAACGAAACTGCCTAACTTGGCTAAAAGTGCAGATTTATCATTTTTCTTCAAAAGTTTAGTTTATAAACCAAAATTTGTGTTTCGTGTAAGTTGTAACTTAATCAAAAATATTTTAGACCAACCCATCAGATTTTGGGTGTCTCATCTTTAGCAACAACAGGTTGTACCTCTTTAGGTTCATTTACCATTCTAATCTTCAACCCTCTTTTATTCAGTTCTTCTTGGATCATATCCATTTGGTCTTCCAACTCTTTAACCTACCCTTTGAGCTTTTTTCTCTCAGACTACAACCACAGATTTCTCTTCCTTATGTTTTTCACCACCTTCCTTAGAGGAAAACTTCTCTTCAACATCTTCTTGGCATTTGACAAAGTTTTGTCATACTTGTCTAGCTGATCCTTCATTTATTTCTCAAAGTCTGTCATTAGTTGTCTGTCTACCTTGGCCTCTTTTAATTCCAATTTGACTTGGCCTCTCTTAATTGCTCCTATAAAATTTTCACTTCATTCTTTTCCTCAACTTGTTCTTTTCCTTTCCCTTGTACAAAGACCCCTTCAGTTGTTAGAGATAGGTCTATGATTTTCTATGGATACTTACCTTCATTAATATTTTATTCTCTCTTGCTCTCCATGGCACCCTTTGTAAGATGTGACCTGGTCATTGGCTTCCTTGGCTGAAAAATGAAGCCAACATCTTCTCTTGCAATATCCAATTTTTTGATAGACTTACCTTTCTGCATCTTCCTTCTATCTCCTTCAATATCTTCTGCCTAGGAAATTGGAGATTCTTCAATGTCTATTGCCTGGAGGATGTCTTCAATATTTCCCTTGGAAAGGTTTTGTTTCCTAGTTACCCTCCTGCTGTTGTGTTTACTAACTTTCTGTTTTTGTCTTGCAGATGATGGTTGTGGGATATCAATTTCTGGCAGAGGTTCAACTTCAATATCCATTGGTTCTACAATAGGTTGTTCTCCTTCAGTAATTTCTTCTATCACAGCTGGAGATGAAGTGACCTTTGGCTTTGAAATATTTTTAGGTGTCACTAAGTCTACTTCATATCCACTCAGGAAGGGAAAATATGCCCAATCTTTTTTTAACCTTTTTAATTCCTCCAGCACTAATAATTTGATCAGGCCATGGTGAAAAAATGATGTTTCACTGCCCTCAACCTTGGCTTGGACCTTATCTAACATCTTCCGCAAACTTCTAAATAGAAAGAAAGTAAAATCAAGTGGTTGCTTACCAATGAAATGCAAAAGGAGACTGAAGTGATAAGAGTAGACCATGTGAAACCTCCCCTCACAAGTAAAATACTTCTAGACAACAAACAACAACTTTGAATAATTTTATTTCATATAACCCTTAGGAATTCCACTTGTCATGTCAGCCCCTATGTGCTCCTGTTTGAGAAATTCTTCACAGCTTTGCATTTTGAATTTTGTACCTTTGAACCATTCTTCACCTCCTCTGGTATTTCTGTATCTTGAGAGATAATATCAAGTGATATTGTGAAATTCAATACCCCAAATTTTGAGGTTATCCCATGGAAATTGGCTGCGAAGTCTTTGGATATCTGAGCATGAAAACCCTGCAACTTATGACAGAAATATACACAACCAACCTTCCTGAAGGCATCCATAACACTGTGATCTTCATTCAACACTTTCAAATCCATAGGCTCGTATCTCACATAGTAATCTCCTTTATTCACTTTCTTCTATGTTACCATTTCTCTTTTATACCTACGATGCCTCCTAGCTGTGACACCTACAGATGAACACGTCTAGACAACAAGTTGTTTTGCGCTGTGAACCAGCTCTTCGAGGATGACATTGAGATTCTTCACATGCATGATTTTGAATGATGAATGACAGAGAGAAGCTTAGGGACAAGATTTAAAATGTAATTCAACAGCTTGAGGGAGAATGATGACACATGTGACCAAAAAAAGTAATGATGAGAGAAAATACGATCTTACATGCTTTGTGATCATGGTAACTAATTTTTTGACCTCACCTCTACCCCTGACCATCTAAAACTTAACACCTCACATCGCTTTGTATTTTCTGTAGAAAAACACAGTTTCGTAGCAAAAACAGTTAAATTTGTAATAGATCTGATAAAAAATTGTCAGGTAGTTTCGTAGTGAAATCTGTTGTTTTGCCACTGTATTCGCTACAAAAAGGTGAAAAAATAGACAAGGGGCTCATTTTTTGATTTAAAGGCATGGGTGTAAAAAATAAATGATATAAAATGGATTTGACTGACATGGCATGACTCATGGTGGGTTTAGACTTAGGGTAAACCTTGTCACATGTGTTTTTTTATAAATTTCGTGAATTTGACTATGAAAACAACATGGAACCTAGGTGAATGATATGTAATACCCTATCAATGAAATTTTTAAAACTTATGAGTGACAATAGGTGGGTCCCTTCACTCTCCTTCATATTTGGAGCAATTCCGATGGTGGAATCTCAGGATACCCCAAGCCCTAGCTCTAGGATCAAGTTTTGCTTAGGTGTTCCCAAGGATAGAACCTAGTTGGATCAATTTGAAATCATTGGAAAAAAATTCTTGTTTGATACTTTTCCCTCACCTTAGCCTGGTTAAGACCATCATTGGGTGTCAAAATCCATCCCCTAACCTGGGTTGGGTCCACTTGAACTCGTGTGGTCCCATTCTTCATCAAAGCTGATTTATCAAGGACTACTTGGGAATCCAAGTTCCCAAAGGATTTTAGGGATTGAAAACCTCCTTTATAAATATTATTATTCTACCTCAACCCTCTAATCCTCATCCCCTCTCCCTAGAATATCAATTCCCTTGCTTAAAAAGTAAGCAAGTCCCATTCTTCATTCTATCCTATAGAAAGTGTTTCTAAGGTCACTTCACACCTATTCATTGATCTATACTTTACAAGTGACTTACTAAAACTATCGGGTGTCATCCCATTGGTGAAAGTCTGTAAAGATCATGGATTCTTAGTAGTGACGACAGTGGGTTAAGTCTCCATTGTTTGCCTTCACCTAGAAGTTTCCCTCATAAGAACCCCTCTTAGGTCTCTTACTAGTTTAAGTGGTAACATTTTTAGCACTGTTTCCGAGGAGGAAGCAAGTCTTCCCCACTAGTAAATCATTGAGGAATTGGTTCATTGACAACATCAATTAATATTCCTCTGGCAACTCCATAATCCCCATCTTAATATGGAAGGCCCTAAGACTTTAACCTATCATCATAGAAAGAGTCATGAATCCAATACTCCATTCTTTGATAAGAGGATTAAAAAATTGAAACAAAATCATAAAATCTTCATGCCTGTCAACCTTTAAAACATGATTGAGGAACTATTCACCCCTTTTCCCGAGGGTTATAACATTCCTTCATTTAGTGGGGAGGAAGATCCCCAGGAACACCTTTTGCGATTTGAAGGTTTAACGTGTGAGAAATCTTATAATGAATTCAACCGCATGATTTCCTTTACCACAACATTAATAGGGAAAGCCCGTGGGTGTTATCTCTCCCTTGCTCCATCATCTATCTCTACATGGGAGGGATTAATCGAAACATTTGAAAGGGGATGGTACCATAAAAAGGATGTTGTTCAACTATACCAAGGCCTCTTATCCACTGAAAAGAAGGACGATGAGTTCATTTTTTAATTCAATCACAAGTTCAATACCATCATTCTCACCTTTCCATATAACTTATCCCCTCCAAAGGAAATAACCTTGGTTGTATACCTAAACAATTTCACATGAAAGTTGGCATTTGATGCCTGAAACAAGAAACCTGATAGCCTCTTCCAAGCCCAAAATATCATATTTGACCTTGATCAAAATATGAGGCAAACATCCATCAATGTGTTACAAGTCGAGGAATATAATTCATTCGATGATCAATAATATCCCCCAAATGAATAAGATGTTCTACCCCAAGACAAATCCAAAATAAAGAAGAAGCCCCCTGATCCTATCCTAAAAATCCCATTGAGGCTATCCTTGGATATAAGGAATCCATCTTCTACATCGCCTTTGGATTAAAAACCTCTCTCCCCCAAGAAATTGAATCCTAGACTCGGCAACCCCTATTAACATTATTTCTCGTTGGATGGTGTTGTCATTGATGTCAACCCATGGAGTTGACTAGGTTTGACTTTGACCAAAAGCACCAGTCATTTATGTCAAATGGATAATGAACTCTTCTCAGTAATTATCATATTACATCAAGATAGCAGCTATACTGTTGGATGGTTGAAAACCCAAGTCCTAGGGTTTGGGTTCCCTGGACTAAGGATGTACCCCAACTTTGTCGAGGTTTTTTGGTAGGTCAAATCATTGAGCTTGGGTTGGAGATCTATGTCATTATATTTTCCTTGTCAATATGTTTTCGTTAATACATGGTACGCCTCGTGGTTCCTTCTGGTTTGAGAGATATCTGAGTTTAAAGTTGAAGACCAATTTTGTGGGCTAAAACCCTAAGGGGTAGAGATATGACACCTTATTCGCCAATTATTTTCAATATATGACAGGGATTCTCATTGTAATCTCACCACGTATAAGTTGAATAATTTCAAGAATCGAAGACAATAAATCAATCATTGACTTACTGCACTCATGTGTCACCTACAAAACACACCAAATAGGGTTAGTAAACAATTTCTTGGTATTATTCAAACAAGTAAATAAAAAAATATCAAATTAAATTATGATTATTAAGAATACAAATTAGTTTAAATTTCCTACAATCCTCCTTCCTTAAATTAGAAGGCTCATTTATGTAAAAAATTATATCCTTAATTTCCTAGTAATGCCTAATCTAACGTCTACCTAATGGAGCCCTTAAACAATTAGTGTTAGGATATTCTAAAACATAGGAAATATTTAATAATAGCTTAGTCTACTGTAGATTTAGGTAAAGTGTGTTTCTTTACTATGTACATTTGTAACTTATAATCCGACGGTCACGATTTGTAGTGATCCGACGGTTCACTCTCTCTTCGGTATTAATGACACTTGATCCATGGCATAACACCCGATTGGTCCATGATATCTATTTAAAGAGCATGGAGGGTCATTTTTTTGGTAACCATTTACAAGATAAACATATGTAACTTTTATTTTTATATTAACAAATTGCCCGAAGTGGTCGCGTTGGCTCAGGAAGTGGACCGTTTCCCTCTTCGAGGGTTTTAACCACGTGATAATATTGGTGTACTGATTCGTGATTTGTTTGTGAGCGGTGACCTTTGGTTTTTTATCTACGAAACTTACCCTGTAAATTCCTACATGGTATCAGAGCTATTTTGAGGGTCACATCTGTTGTTGATTCAAATCAGAAGTTTGTTTTACTACATGCAACTTTATTTTTGTAGATCTACTATTTTTGAACATTTTCAAGCCTGGAGAATAGCTCTTTTGTGTCCAGAGCATCTGTTAGAGTGAGGAACGCCTTTCGTTTCATGCGAAAAGGTTTCTAGTTGCCCAAGTTATGTCAGTTTAGATCTGGAGGTATAAAGTATATGTTTTGTAGTTATATTTGTTAATAGTTATGCTTATTTCAGTTCCCTCTGTTTATTTCAGTTTTTAGGTTTTATTTATTTTGCTGGATCTATACCCTCTTCTCTGTGTATTCTCTTTTCTCTGCGTTGTGTGCGATCTTGGCAAATTAGAAATAGGAAGAAGGGATTTTTTTTTTTTTTTTTGCTATGTATGCTCTTTCCCCAGGTCTTTGTGCAATCTCAGGAAATCGGAAATAGTGAAAAAATAGACAGTTGTTGGTAAGGCTAACTGAAAATCTAACATTCTGCCATAAGGCTTGTATTTCATTTTTTTTTTTGCTCGGTTTTTTGTATTTTTTTGTGCAGGAAAAAGCATGCACACCGAAGACTGAAGAAGAAGAAAAAAAAAAAACCTCTTCCTCCTTTCAAACAATTACAGAATCCTTTTACTATCTCACTTGGTGAGAAGCTAGTTTATGAGATTAGAGGTCTTGGGTTCAAGTCTCTTTCTCAAGCTTCTTTTGTAAAAAGTTACTTGTTAAAGGGGCGGGATTTTTTTTTTAAGTTGAACTTCATCATCAAATTTCAAACCATTCCCAATGTCCGATTATTCTTAACAACACCAATTATTTCCAATGGCTACCTCACATGGTAGATATACTTAGAAGTAAAGGGCTTTATAGAAGAGCTGCAGGACAAGAAACTAAACCTTCTGATGATGATAAAGTCACTAAATGGGAAAATAAACAAGATCGGGCACGAGGGTTGATAGGAATGTCCATTGCTCAAGATCTTCGATTTCATATCCTTGACATTGACACCCCTCATGAAGCCTTGGAAAAGATAAACACTATCTTTGGCATTCAAAATCAAATCAGGGGCCACCAGCTTGAAAATGATTTGCTTACTTTGGACCTCAATAATTTCTCCTGTATTGAAGATTTTTGTCTAAATTCAAGACCCTTAGAATTCTTTTAGAAGGTTGTAAGGTCAAAAAGGAAGATGGTAGCCTTATCTATTGCATTCTTACTAAGCTTGGCCCTGCATACTCTGTATTTTTTTCCACTCTTTTAGAAGGTTGTAAGGTCAAAAAGGAAGATGGTAGCCTCATCTATTGCATTCTTGCTAAGCTTGGCCTTGCATACTCTATATTTGTTTCCACCTTCCATTCCACTAGAGAAGCCATCATTTCTTTAGGAACCACCTACAAGAACCCCTCTTTTGATTCCTTTTGCGATTCTTTGATAAGAGAACAAGAAAAACTCTTACACCTTGGTCTTATCACTTTTGGAAATGCTTCTAAGAAAGACTTAGCAGCCAAAAAAAAATCATATCAAAATAATCCCAAGAAGCAGTATCCTAAAAAGTATGGTCCGAAACCAAACAAGGGTCCTAATAAATTTCATCCGCAAACTGAAAAAGAAACTCACCAAGATGATAAGGCAAATAAAAACAAAGCGAAGAAGACAGATAGA